>JAJJMC010022104.1:1333389-1392605 GCA_023531435.1 Papaver californicum | reverse complement strand
CAGTAAATATACTTAGCTCATGGTGAAGAAAACTTGCTCAAAATACCTTTTCATTGCTTAAAAAGTTGATTACAAGATGAAATAATGGTGAACAGCTGAACGGGGACGTGTATAAGTGTTACAGGGACAAGGTTCAGCTGTTGCAAAAGATTTAAGCAACAAAAAGAGGAAAGGGAAAGGCGCAACAGGAGCGGGAACAATGGCAATAGGAACTGCAACACATAAACCTGTTGCTTTGGCTTCTTCTTCCTTCACGTGAAGAACCAGGAACTTGCCGGTGCTAGGGTGCAGTTTCCGTCGACTCCAAAAACGATTCTCTAAGTTTTTTTTTTCTTTTCATCGGCTTCTCTTGGTATTTATAGGTTATACAAACCCTAGGGAGAGTTCTAAACCTAATAGAACTCCCCAAAACTCTCCAAAATTCTCCCAAATCCGAATCAAAGAATGACTCCTTTTTCCGTCCAAATTCACTCCGGGAGCCACTTTTTCCGGCTAAAAACGTGTAGAATTGGTTGTGTGGGTCTTGTATGGATATCTCTAACTTGTGGGACACTTAGAATCGCAAATCAACACAAAAATTACGTGAAAATAGTTCACAGCAGCTTCTCACGGGATGAACCCGTGTTCCCGATGAGTTGGGACGATTCGACTCGCTGAGTTGGCCGATCCGACTCGTTCCGATCCTGGGGTGCCCCTTATCCAAGTTGGGGTGCCAATAACACTTTTTTAAGCCAATTTTTCCACAAATCTTTATTCTTCTAATGTACCTACAAAAGCATAAAAACATGTAATAAGTGCAGAATCGAATACTAACTCAATAGAAATTAAGGTGCAAATTAGACAATAAAATGTGTCTATCAAATACCACCATAATATGCCTGATCTTGTGCATCATACATGTTATTTCCGTAAAGAAACATGATGACACAAAAACAGTAAGAAAAAAAAACTAAAAATCTAAAAGAAAATAAAAGTGATGTATACAACCTATTTTCATAATCTACCTTCCGCTTTTAATGGTTGACGACTTCCACCAACGAGTTGTTTCCACCAGGAAAACCTAAAAACCTGATAAACACTAAGAGAAAAAAGTAAAATAGAACTAAAAAGAAATCTCAAAAAAAAACAAAAAACAATTGATACTGCTCCCCGGCACCGGCACTAAAATTTAATGTGTGTCATTTGCGCACAAATTAATTAAGATATTTCCACTAATACTAACAAGTAATATAGCGGTAGTAGGGATCGTTCCCACGAGGATCTGTGAATGGTTATTTGTCTTTGACCTCTTATTTAACCAAAAAAGGGGGATTGTAATGAATTAAACTAAAGTAAACTAATAAATTTAAAAGGAAAATAAATAAATATTAAGATCAAGGTGAAAAAATACTGGTTAAGGGTTTCATCTTCTGTCACCAATCAAGCTCTTCAATCGATTAGAGATAAAATTAAACCCTTCTCATACCAATAACCCTAAAGCATCCTATCGCAGGCTTACTCCGGAAAAACTCCTTGTATCATCAAAGGTGCAAGAGCCACTCTTTAAATCCTTCTAAATGAATAACTTGGCGCAAGAGGCACTCAAGTTTAACCCAATGAAATCAATGGTCTTCGTGAGTTAAGGTTATTTTAAGCAATCCGGTGCAAGAGTCATACGGATTTAACCTAGGTTATGCTTCTACACATAATCGCATGGCAACATCCCGTCGTTGAAAATTATGTTATGCTACGTGTGATTAGAGTTCTTCGACAATTCCGGATCTCAAATTCTAGTCTAGCTCTAGATATGAACACAAGATCATTCAATTTGCAACTTAAACGAGCAAGTTTTTAATCATACATGACGATATAAACAGTAGAACATAAGCGGTAAAAGAGATCATTAACATTAAAAATAACCAGCCAGATTAATTTACATGTTTAGGACTTCCAACTACATCTCCAACCGATAGAACAAAGTTACCTACTCATGGATTTACTAATACCCATGGAAAATATACAAAGAAGAAGAATGGTTTCCCACTTAGGGGAAACCCCGAGGTTTTTGATGTAGAAGATGTGATATGAGAAGTAGAAGATAAGATATTTCTTCAAAAGATATAAAGATTATGTCAAGATGTCTTGTTTGAGCCTTAGATGTCTTCTTTTATATCCTTCAATGCTTGGCCCTCAAGTCTCCTCTCCTTCTAGGTTTAGAATCCCATTGGAACTAAGTTTTCTTGCTTTAGAAGTCAAAAACGCGTCAAAACGGACCCTTTAGACTTGCCACAATCGGCATAGGTGATTCCCATAAGCAATACCGACTCTTGGACCAAAATAGCTCAAATTCTCTGCCCCAAAACTTACTACGGCCGTCATAGCTCAAATTCTCTGCCCCATAAGCAATGACGACTCTTGGTGTTAAAATTACAAGTTTTCTGCCCCAATCCGTGTTACAGCCAGTATTGCTTGAGTTCCTATTAGCAATGCCGAATCTTGATCTTTAGATCATTTCTGTTCGTCTTGATTGTTTAAGAACTCCTGGATTTGAATGAGTTGAATTTTGTATTTGGCCCTTCTCCATTGGTAGACTCCAATTCCTTGTTCGTTTCGTGTTGTAATGAGCTCATTTCTTCTTCTTTGGTTGAATATATTTCAAAACTCCTAAGAAACTCATAAACAAACAAAATCAAAGTATAATAATATGAGAAATAACAAGAAAGCAATGGGTTAGAGTATCAAACTAATGCAAATAATGCACCTATCAATGCCACCACTCCACAAATAAACGCAACATAATAATCTTCTTCTTTCTCATGACTGGAATAAAACATCAAGGTAACTAAAGTATAATCAATGACGTAGAAGGCAAAAAATTGGAATATTCTTAGCGGTGAAGATAGAAATTATGGAATATTCTTCGAAAAATATGAAAAAAGATTTTTTTTTGAAAAATGTTGTTTTATTAAATAATCTTAACTATTATAATATATGGTCCTTGGAGTTGGTACTGTATTTACAATACGATTAAGGAAATTAGTATATGTGTTTTCCCAAACATTCTTAGAACCGATGTCAGATTTGCGAGTAGATTCTTGACTGCTTAGTTGGCCAGGCATTGAGGCTTGGTTTCCTTCTCTGAAGGCATGTGTGATCCTATTTTGTTGAAGTTGTTGGAATAGGTGTTTGATTTCTTTTAACATCTCATTTAAGTACCAAGGTGTTGTTGTTTTTTTGTTGTAGTAGTTGTATTAGTTCCTGAGAATCTACCTCGAACCAAACTTTAGGAAGTTGTATTGGATGGTTGTCCTAGCTACTAATAGAAGACCCCAAGTTTCCGTCACGATTGTTGTTGTTATACCAATCGGTGCTGCATTTGCTTGTAGAACTCTTCCTTTTAAGTTGTGATATATGATATATGCGCCTGCTGCTCCTGGATGACCTTTGATAGCTGCATCTGTGTTAATTTTGATCGAATCTGGTGGTGGTGGTTCCTAGGTAACAAGAACAATGTAGGATCTTGGTTGGTTACGTTGTTGTTGTAGTGGTAGTATATTTGGTAGAATCGGGCTCAGGTGACATTGTACCCATTGGTATTCTTGGTTCATTAGGATAGCAACCTGAGATATTTGTTGTGGTGTTTGAGTTGTATTTTTTAAACCTTCAAGTTTCTTGCCAACCATATGTGCCAGGTGATGAATCCCAATAGAGTTCGATGTTTGTTGCTGATTTTCATGGTGAGTAACTCTTTGATGTTGTTGGGGAGACTAGGTGTTGTTGGTGGATTTGAGCTTCTTACGAGATGAGAGAATACGAGGTTCCAAGTGTGTATTGAATCCTGACATTGGAAAAAGATATGTGTTGTTATTTCTGTTGTTGTTGTGCATCTCGGGCATAAGTTGTTATTGGGTTCTATGATTGTTGCCACCATGGAGTTGATAGTCGGGTGGATTTGGTTGTTTTGGGTTTGGTTGGGAATCCATTTTGATGTTATTGGAGTGGTTTGTCCATCACCAATGATTGTGAATAGTTTTTTCTGCAAAAGACACGCAATGTTAGTTAAACATTTCCAAATAAGACTGGATGATGATTGAGACTTTGGGAAATTGGGAATAATTGATTAGCCGCATTGTCTAGATATTTGGCATCACACAAGGAAGTCCAGATTAAGTTCGGTTTTTCTTTGATGTGTCAAACTCTTTTGAGTAGTAATGCTTCATTGTGTACTTTGCGATGTCCAACCCCCCATCTTGCTTTGTCTTTGTGAGTATTAAAAAATAAATAAAAAATCATGCAAGTAGCTAATGCAACTTTTTATACTCTTAATGTCAAGTCTAGTAAATGATAATCGGTAGATAACTTCTTTTGTGATTTACTTATATACCATATTTTTGGAATCTTTCTCTTTCTGCAATATTCAATTTACAAATTTCCTAAGAAGACACAAGGTCTAAATAAACCCCCACCATATTATACAAAATTATTTGATATTATTAAGTTATTATATAGAACTGAACTGCTACGAGTTAAATATATAATTTTAAACTCATTCGAAAAAAAGCTTATCGAGTTCAAAAAGAAAAAGTTTATCAATATCAGTTGAAACTCATTATAAATTATACTTTTAGGGATCAAAAAGGCACGTGCAAATATCATTTTCATCGTCATTTTGTTATGAAGAAAATATTTGATCATATTTAGAGGGTATAACAAAAAGGTATGAAAAACTATCAATTTACATCATCATTATTTGTTTCATTTTAAATGTAATTTTATTTTCAGGGACTTGCATTAATCTTGAATCAATCTATGTCGAAACTCTAACTGTATCTCTTGCCGAAATTATATATCCTGTGAAGTTAGTTTCATATTGTGGTGATAGTGTGATACTCAAAGTTGGACATATAAGCTTGGAAAAATGATAGAATTCCTCGTATGATAAAATTAAAAAAACTTGGTTGATTGATATAACAATAATATAGCTGTAATTATCAATTTTCAAAATAAAACATGCAGGATGGTATGGCAACTGCGCCGGATGCGTAGCACGGACATAAATCTTATGTGTAATTAATTGTATCCGTGCTAAATTGCTTAGAACGAACAATGCCGGCTGCTTTAAGGTCCGTACAGTCAAATTTTGCCAGATGACCAATAATGTTATTGACTCTCTCATATTCAATAGAAATAACATACTACATCTATTTCTGAAAAAAATGATAGTAATTCTTTTCTAGAAACGGAGGAAATATTATGAACTTATAACACCTAGATGCGCAAGCGAAGTTATTTTTTCCAAAAGATCTAAACGTGACAAAAAAAAAAGATCTACCCAAATCCGGACCAACGATACCCCTTATTGGTCCATTTTTGGGAGGGTCGTTCTTTTTAGTTGATTTCTCAACTGGTGAGGTCACGATCATAATTAATTTTTTAAATCGTCTTGATTATGATTAAATAGTATTTAACATGATGACAAATCTTTCTCTGGTTGAAATCACGAGTTTGCTGCTAATTAAGATAAGATTTCCTCTAAAGCTTGCGTACCAACTTACAGTTTTATGAAGAAAATATGTGTTGAATTCAACATTAACCACTATTTATTTAATTTTATTAATATAAAAATACGAAATATTAGAAATTTGGTTTTCCCAATGGGCTACAAAAACAATATTACCTCTAAAAATGATATTTTTGTTTTATCATTTTTATCTGAAAATATATTTTTTCATTTTTTTTTAGTTGTTTAAATAAGATTTTTTTTGTCCTATTTTATTTGATAAGTTTTATATTTTTTCCTAATGTTTCCAGATTTATCCTCACCTTAAACTCAACCACTAAGTTGGGAAGTTGTGTAGTTTCAATTTCTTAAATATTTATAGATTTTACCTATTTTTCAATCATATTTTTCCAAAATCTCATTACAACTACACAACTTAAACTATGTATCACTCTTTTTAGATTGGGTAAAAAAAACTCACCCTAATATTTTCCAATTTGTATAGTTAATCTTAACTCTCACCACCACTTAATTAGTTAGGTTTAGAAATTAATTTACAAATCACCATCTTAATCAAGTTTGAAGATCGAATTATAAAAAAATAATTAATATAAATAATATAATAGTGTGGACAACTAAAATAAAAAAATTATTAATAAATAAACTATTAAATTTGGGGCTAACTGAATCGAACAAAAACCTAATATTAGTAATCGCATTATACCAATTAATCCAAAAAATAATCAGATGTATTGGGATCAGAACTTCTTATTTAACTGGAGCTTTAGATAATACATGAACCCGTGTTCCAAAGAAGATCATGGACTTATTATGATCATACATACACGACAGATATATACTAGCTATATCAAGGCTTCTTTTTCATTCTTTTATTTAATTTTCTATATCTTCAGGTTTATGTTCATCATATAAAACCACTTTTTTCCCGCTGAATGGTTGTCTAAACCTTGATTAGATCATGTTTATGGATAATACGAGATATAGCGGTAGTGATGGTAATATATATAGTGGACGTCGTGGTGCTAGCATGAGTAACAGAGGTTGCAGTAATGGAGGAAAAAGAAAGTCGATGGTGGTTGATGAAAATGAAGGTTACTATAGATGGGTTGAGTTTTGTTTACTCACTGTAGAAAGAGTTATACAAAATTGATTTGTATTGTGGGGATGGGATTTAGGGAAAATATGGGTAGGAAATAGGTAAAACCATATTTATGTTATTTATTTATTTATTTTTGATAAAAATCCTCTATTTTCTATTAATAACATCAAATAGTTACATAGAAATCAAGTACATAAAGAAATAAATTGTAACAAGAAAAACATACTTGAAGTAGTACATAGTTGAATAATCCGACAAGGAAAAGAGAAGGAATATCAAAAGAACTACCTAAAACAAGCATGATAGAACCGATTAAATCGGAGAAGAGATGGTCTTCAAGGGATAACCCGACCATTTGATAGATTATCTTCTTCATTAATAGTTGCTTCATTGAAGTAGGAGAAGTTTGCTCAACTTCTTGACCGACGAGTTGAAGATTCCAGTGACCGGTGATTGTCGTCGTACTTGAAAAACCCATGATCTGAAAATAATTAAAGAAAAATAGAATCACCATAAAGGTGAAGGTGAGAATCACCATTAACGGTGAAGGCTAGAAGCACTTAAAGTACAAACAATAAAAATAAACCCTAGATCTATAAACTCAAGAGAAATAACTAAAAAAAATAAATCTAAAGACTAAAACTTAATAAAAAACTAAAAATCCTTGCTCAGATCCAGTTCATTTAGAACTGGATCTGAGCAAAGAGATTGAAGAAGGCTAGTTTTTTTTCCCATGAGAAAATGGGAAAGAGGAGAGAGAACAGAACTAACAATTTTTGTTTATTGTTTGGAACTAAAAAACCATATTTATATTAGATGTTAACAAACTCTATAATTAAAACCTAAAATTAAGAAGTAAAGACTAGGTGTATTAATTTTTTTATGATATTTTAATTAAGGATATATATATATTTTTTTAATCTCTATTAGTTTTTTAATTTGTGTGTATAATTCAATTTAGACAACCAAAATGGAACGGAAGGGTATCAAATTGAAAAAGTACAAAAGTGAAAGATTCTGGAACAGAGAGAGTAATTAACGGGAGAATAGATCGGTCAGTACGATACACATATACTGAAAACCAGCATCCTCCCATGTATTTTGAAATATATAACAGTCCTGCACCTATGTAGTTTCAATGTGGACGTCAATCAAGAAGGTTAGTTTAGTTTTCCTCCAAATGATTTCTTGTTAATATAAAATCAGCATAGTCTACCTAAACATTCAAAGTAAACCCATACATATCTGATTTTTAAAATCTTTTCAAAGTAAACCAATTCTTAGTCATTCAGAACTTTCAGAATCGCATCTCTTCTCATATAAACTTTGCTTAATTAAGTAAGGGTTCTTTCTTGATGGCAGAAGTTACCGAGAAAAGAGAAATCACCGAGCCAATGGAAACCGAATCTCGAGCATATGGTACAGCCACTACGGGAACTGGAAAATCAAAATGTTTCTTGATAGGTATGATCCTTAGGGGATTATTGTTTGCATTAACGCTTACTTCCGTTATCCTCATGATTACTAGTAACAAACTGAATATGTTATATCGATACTGACAAGAACACGGGAATTTCGACCTGCCAAATGGAATTACTCTCCATCCTTCATGTAAGTTACTTCACGATAGTACTTGTATTTCAATTTACCACAGAGATTTGCTTCCTTTTTCTTTGGAAACTTTCCCTCTCAAAGTCAAAAAACAAACTACTTGCCTAGCTACAATTAGCATTTGAATTGTAATTTGTTACAAACACTAACTAATTAGTGTACAGCTAAAATTTTACTAAAAATCAAATTTCATTTTGCAGATATTTCGTATCCGCTTTTTGGATGGTTTGTGGATACAGTGTTTCTTCCATGCTAAACACACTAATCTGCCGTAATCTACAAATAAGTTCTTTATCCAAACAGTATTGGCGGACGTGGTACGTGTTGTTTCTTTAGGCCTACTCCACGATACTCTTATTTTAATTTTCAATTAGCAAAATAAGTTTAGTAGGTCGTTTTTATGATTTAGAAACTCATTTCACTTTTATTTGGTGCAGTAGGTGTTTGGAATTCTGGCTTCAGCTACTGGGACTGCTGGTGGTGTAGCGTATGTCGGATTAAAAGGAAATTCTCATATAGGATGGTTTAAAATTTGTAATATCTACGATAAATTTTGTCGACATATTGCAGCTTCGCTTGTTCTCTCATTAGTCGCCTTAGTGATCCTTCTCATCCTCATAACGCTCTCCACGATACAAACCCGTTGCTAAATCAATTTTCCATAAATCTGTGAACTTGACTGTTATTTGTCTGTCTTCTACATGTATGATTATTTTTTTCCGAACCTCTTTAGTTACTTCAATTATTGAGGCCTTGTGTGGTTTGATGATGTACGAGTGATTGTGAATGAGTATAATTAGTGCATTAATGTTGTTTATTCTATTTAGTAAATCATGTTCGTGTGTGTATATACAGATTTGTTTCAAATAAAAACGTTAAGTTTTAACGGTTGAGGGTACACATAGAAATCAGCTAATCTAACCCATATCTTTCTTTGACCCCCTTCCCCCCCTAATTGTGTACAAACTCTCACAGACTCGTATGGGGTTAAATGCAACCTAAACTAAATACAACCTCAAAGTTTATCTTTATAACTATAAAGACATAGTCTTTTATTTGTTGGAACACAAAGAAATCAAATTTGGACCTAATAATATAGCCATACCACTTGTGGATCTGCTATCCGGATAATCTCCGGCCCAATCTGCATCATAATAGTTTGAAGATGTAAACAAGTAGCTCTTATAAACTGTAAACCTGTAGATGGTGGATTTTTTTCAAGGGTAAAATAGTAAAATTATCTCTCAAGATTTAAGTCTGGGAAATATTAAACCCCAAAATTCCGCAAAGAGTTTTAGGCAGGCGTTTATCCCTGTCCTCTCTGTATATGTATGACCAATTACATATACGATTAAAATTAGTGAATTAAATATTAAACCTTGTATATAAGTGTGTAACAAGCTACATATGAATTTACTCGACTAAAGTACCATATATGTGCTTAGATACCAAGTCAAAATTATGCTAAAGTATAAAATATAACTTCTACTAGCTAAATCTAGCCTTGGCCATGTCAATCCTTGCTTGAGGAAGAAACCAACATGAAAGGAATTAATGTAAAAGAATTCAATTCTAGACTTAGGAGACACTAAAATTAGGTTTGCAACACTTATAAGTATTTCAAACAGCCAACGAAGCCTTCCAACCCTTGTTCGGCAAAGGGAACGACTCAAAATTGAGCGTTACAAACAGCTCACTTGGCCGGCCACACCAAGTCAGTCCTCTCTACTTGTTTGTCCAAGTTATCCCCCTTTACTTGTCCATCCAAGTTAGCCTCCCTTGCTTGTCCGACCAAACCTCCTATACCTTGTTTGTCCGTCCAAGTTAGCCTCCCTTGCTTGTCCGACCAAGCCTCATATACCTTGCTTTTCCGTCCAAGCCTCCTCCCTTGCTTGTCCGTCCAAGCCCTATCCCTCACTTGTCCGTTCAAGTCAGGCCTCTCACTTTGTCTGTCAAAGCCATGCTGGTTCTCACACGTATATTTTCAAACTAGGCCTCACTCATATATTTTCATGCATGGTCTTACATGTATATTTTTTAACATGGCCTCATACACTTATTCATGTGCTCAGCATGCTAGGTATATACTTGTACTCAACATGCCACATTTGTTTTTCCTTACTCAGAGCATCAATGCTAATTGAATATATGAACTCACGTTGTTCCTCATGAATCCAATAAAATAAAATAAAGTACTTATTTTATTTGAGTTTTATATTTTTTGCAATAGGTCTTGCTAGATTCATCAGGCTAGTCAAGCAGGACAAGCCATTAGTCAAAATATTAACTAAGCAAGTCTCATTTGACTTCACATTAGTAGTGTTTAATGCTACAAAATTATATGAGACATCAAAGATGTTACAAATGGGGGGATATTCATTAGGGTATTGGTCTGGCGGTCTATGGAACGTGGTGCAGCAGTGTACCCACTAAAGAGAAAATCTGCGGAAAGTTCGATTAACAGTTGATTAGAGGAGAGGTGGGTGAGAAACCGTATATTCATCGTTATACAAAGTGGGAAACGATTACTAGCACATCCTCTACCATCTCCACTTCATCACTACTCCACTGTTGACACTTCCTACGAGATGAGGTTAGGTGAACGGTTACATTAGCTATTATAAATAGATTGGAAAGAAGAACACAAGTCGAGTAACTTGATTTCCTTACAATCTTCTCATTAACACACATATAGTTTTTCATAGCTATTCACACCTATCACATCCCACATAGTATGATATACTCTGACCTCAACCTTTTTCTCGCTTTCGTCCCTAATATCGATACTTCTTTTTCTCCTTTGTGACTGAAACAAATTTGGAACGACCATATCTTGGTTTAGGACAATTTTGCTCTGATTTTGATCTCTCGAACTTTAAAAGTTCTTCTACAGTACAAATGTTTAAGGATTAGACGAACATTCATCTGCTCACCCCACTTTTCTTAATTTACCCTTTAAATTCGTTTTCTCCACAAACATTTTGGCGACCACTATGGGAGATCAATTTCTCGGTTGCAAAAGTGATTCCTTATTATGTTCTCAAAATGGATGATTACAGGAATGGCTCACAATTGTTAGATACCATATTTCCCAATATTGGCGGAACGATCAAACTCATGTTGAGGCTATAAATACTCAAAGCTTAACCGTTATGAATGATCTAATGAAAAATCTAAATGATTTTGTAATAAATCAAGCCGCAATTATCAAGGTTCAGAACAAGATGTTCACTCTTTTGAAAGTTCTCAATATCAGTTATCGAAAGATCCGATTCGTGTCTCTCCCGATGACGACAATGGAAAAATTTCTCCTGACGCTGAAAGTGAGACAGAGAGGAGCCATCAACCTAATTTTTCTACTCGTGAAGACTCAAAACAGTTTCTTCAAACAAAAAAATAAGACTCATCGTATCTAAAACGTTGAAATCAGGGTCCTTACAACGAAATGATGATGATAGTTTACAAATCCATTTTGGAAGGTTTATGTTCCTAAACTTTATCGGAAGCTGTTAAGCGATCGTCTATAACTGCACCCGCCTTGTTGTAAAGAACAAGACCTGTCAGAAATAAAGAAGCACGAGAAACTTGCAGTACTCAGCGTCTTGCTCGTAAGCAGTACAAGTCCAACCATCTATAGATACTATAACTGAAGGAGGCAAAAGGAAAGCTTCACTGGAAAATATCCCAAGCGTGTAGTACTAGCACCGGTTCCAACTTCGGCTTTACCTGCATTTTGATCACCTTGGAGGGCCAACTAAGCAGTTGCATCTCCACCACCAGCCCGACGTCAACAACAACAACCAAGGGAAGCCCCAACATCCAAAGATTTCCTTTTTCCAATCGAAGAAGTGATCGAACTCTTGGAAGTATGGATACATGATGGCGTCATCAAGTTACCTCCCATACGATGTCCGCCGACTTTCCAAGATATGAAAGTTGCTGAGTACTGCTGTTTCCATAGGTTCGTCAATCATCCAACCAGTGAATGCAACGGTCTAAAGTGTTTCTTCAAAGAAAAGATAGAGTCAGTTCACTTACACATGGGGACTGAAGATATACAAAAGGGTCCTTATTCCCATCATCCCTTGGACACACAACCGATGTAGCGGTTACTGTACTCACTGAATAATACATAACTCATGAGTTCCTAAATCCCTCTAGCATCCACTCAAGTCTATTTGAATCTCTCCTTGAGTACGGTGATATATGGAAAGTGCATCAAATACTTTAACGTCTAGTCATCTTACTAAATACTACTAATTATTTCATTAATTCATTGTAATTTCCTTTCCTCCAAAATATATGCAATATACATACGCATTCAGTGATCAAAAAAATCTCAATTTTAATTCAAAAACCATTAGTTCAAAATTTTCATTTGCCAATCATCTACTTGTTCGAACCCAAAAATCAAACCAAATAAAAATATTTCTACATCAAAACTCTCATCCATATGAGAAGCATCTTTCTTACTGATCACGTCAAGAATGGGGACTGCACCCATTTTTCCTACTCCGCCCCGTCAATACCAATCCGCTGTCAAATGTGCAAAGACGTGTTTTTACTAAAGTTGGGGTCCTGACTATCACTGAAAACAAGGAAGCTACAACCATCACCAATTTCTCTGTCTTCCACTTTGATGTTACCAGCTACAACTCGAGTCATCATCTCACACTCGCTAGTGTTCCATCTCTTGTCTACAACTACTTGCTGCTTGGAGAATACTAGTTACAAAATCAAAAAGCTAACTAGAAATTTCAGAGTACAAGTAAACCAATGACATAAATATCCTTCATAAGGCATTCAAGATGTAATCAAATGTTCCAAATGCCTAAAAAGGCGTTTTGCATCAAGCTCGTCAGGAGCAATTCTACAATGCTATGTACAAAATTGCGAGCTAGGATTGGTTACGAATCAAGGAACGAGTTATACACCAAAATCTTCATATGGACGTCCTATACAACATACTGAAAAATCACATCAATCAGATAAATGAGCTAAGAGATATGATCGAAACATTAAACTAAGTCGCAGCTGAAAAAATTCATGAATTCTTCCTGACTTTTGTTGTTTCATCTTTTTGAGGCCATTAATGAACTCAAAACTTAAATCATTACTCGGTAGAAGATAGATGGTCTTCTGGGCATCAAAAAATTGGGGTAGATCATCAAAAACGGACACCCTATGAAGATTTTACAGCGTTTTCCATAAAGACCTTATTTCTAAATTTTCCCACGACGAAATCTACACAGGAAATTAGGGTATCAAAGACTGATATCACTAATATTATTAACAAAAAAAAATGTGCGATTTTGTTTACCTGAGGTTGTTAACAATGAAGCAGGCAGCAGTAACAACAATGGTAACAACGAGAGGGACATTAGTATTACAACAAAACTTCATGTGAATGCAACTTGTATAAAAAAAAGAACAAGAAATATCGGTCGAGAAAACCTTGGCTTACCTGGATGCAACAATAAACAGTGGAGTTGACGTTCTTGTGCAAACCGAAACAACAAGACCTGCAAAACTAAGGTTTAAAGACGCTATTAATAAAAGAAAAAGAAGTTGAAATGGAAAGCAGACTTTGTTTGCAATGTTGAAGGAGGAGGAGGAGTTTCTTTGATCGGTCTAAAACAGGGAGGCTTTTCTTTTATAGTAAACAAAATTTGAATCTGAGAAGAAGAAGGATTACTCCTTCATTCGCCAGCCATACACGGTTTCTACTTGTCCGTCTAAGTCTCCAAGCATGCTTGTTTGTCCAATTCTCCAAGTTTGTCCTTGTCCGTCCTAGATCCAAGCATGCTTGTCCGTTCAATCTTCTCTTTATTTGTCCATCCAGCTGACCCTTGATTATCTGTCCAAGCCTATCTTCATATGTTTGTACATCTCTAAACCCTTCCTTGTTCGTCCATCCGTCCAAGCCTCGCTAGTCCGTCCAGCCTCCAAGCATTGTTTATCCATACAAGCTATGGCTTCCTCTCCGTATCTCCGGGCATATGGACTCCATTCTTGTTCGTCCAGACTATGTGGCCTCTCTCTGTCCGTCCAACTATATGGCCTTCCTCTTGCCTGTCCATCCATGTGTACCTGTTTGGTCAGACTAAAATCCTGAATTACTAACACTACCTCCCAGATGATGATGGCGTTCCTCTATATGTCCCAGTTGATCATTCTCGACTTACAGATCCATCAACATGACGATATTCGAAGTTCAAACCAACTGCAATATCTATGGTAATATCTAAAAACTAAGTCTTTTTATTTTATTTTCGTTTAAAATCTTAAAAGAATATGTTTCTGACCCAGGTTTCAGAAATATCAAACTTCAGAAATCTACATTGATTGGACAACTCCTAGATGGTTTGACCACTAGTATCAAGCAATATTTTCCTTAGAATGCCACTAGTATTGGTTACAATTCCTTTCCAGATGCTCTCTTACTATACAAAATATACATCCACAACATGTTCTTGTTCCGGAATGGATACCCCCAGCTCCTAGAAGGATTGTCCACTAGTATAGAGCGACTTTGTCCTCAGAATAACATGGGTGCTTGATATGACTTCTCCCAGATGTCCCTGACTGTTAATTTTTTTTCTTTAGAATATACTCTTGGGTCATTCTCTTCCTTGACATTGTTCTTGAATAACAAAGCTCCTAGATAGATCGTCTACTAGTATAGAGCAACTTGAACCTAGCTCCTAGATGGATTGTCCAATAGTATAAAGCAACTCGAACTTGTTCCAGGTTTAATAATTCTGCAGCTGAATCCCTTGAACACGTTCCATATATACATACCAACATTAAGACTCATATTGAGTAATGTTCATTCAATGTTGTATTCGCAATATGTATATAGACCTTCAGTACTTGAAGTCAATTTATCAACAATGCAATGTTGAACTCGTCTATTCCCAACTCTCATGTGAGTTGCATGGACCTACTATTGCTTTATATTATTCAAGGATCTCACCGAGTAATATTGAGGCACTACAGTCTACACACTATCGTGTATATAGACAGTTCAATATTTGGAGATTATGCATCGATAACGCATTTATTTCCCGAATAAATTATTAAATTTATTTGTGCCTACTTTCAGCTGAGTCACATGGATTTATTATAATTTTTTTCTATGTGATCATCTGTTGTGATCATTTATGTACAAACCTAGGTAAAAGTTATATCTGGGAGGAAAAGCTAAGCAGTTGCCCTTCTATTATCTGAAAAGCCACCATCTAGTGTTTACCACGCAACATTACTTGTTCTGCGCTAAGCATGGGATTTAATATAGATGGTGGGTTTTTGTCAGGAGTAAAATAGTCTAGATTATGTTTTTGACTTGGGTCTCATAAATATTGAACTTCATAATCTTGTAAAGAATTTTAAAGCAGGCGCCCATCCCTGTCTCTCTCTATGTACTTAATCACATGAATCCATCACCTGACTAACCTCATCAGATTATTACATATACGATCAAAATTCATTAGATGAATCAACATTCATCCCTGAAAAAAATTATTAGAATAATACTAGTGCTCATTATAACATTCCCAGATATTCTATAATTTTACATATAAAGTCTCAAACTACTAGTGTAATTTGAGTGTTCTCTGGAGCTATATTCCACAGCTGAATTCCCAAAAATTACCTTGTGTATTCATCCTCAACTGAATGATATTGACTTACTAAAAATGCCTTTACAACCTTGTATATAAGTATGTAGCAAGTTACATATGAATTTAATCGACTAAAGTACCATAGATGTGCGTAGATACCAAGTCAAAAAAATTCTAAAGTACAAAATATAGCTTCTACTAGCTAAATATAGCTTTGTCCATGTCAATCCTTGCTTAAGGAAGCAACCAACGTGAAAGGCATGTAAAATAGTTCAATTCTAGGCTTAGGAGAAACTAAAATTAGGTTCGCAACACTTATAAGTATCACAAACTGCCAACGAAGCCTTCCAACCCTAGTTCGGCAAAAGGATCGACTCAAAATTAATTTGCAATGCTTATAAGCGTTACAAAAATCTCACTTGGCCGGCCATACCAAGTCAGTCCACTCTACTTGTCCGTCCAAGTTAGCCCCCTCTACTTTTCTGTCCAAGTTAGCCTTCTTTGCTGTTTGTTGATGGTGAAATTTTGACAAGGGAGAAAATCATAATATTGTTTTTTCACTGCTGCAGAAGCGTGAAATAAATATGTATAATTTCTGACCCGACATCAAATTTTGGAAAAGTACTTTTATCTTACATTCCGCAATAAAATTGAAAAGGCATATTCAGCTCATGGCTAAATTAGACATGTAGCTCTTTTATATATGTACACACCTCCAAAATTCCAGGCTTCACCCGGCTAAACCTTCGTTATTTCATGTGCATCCATACAAACTATCTGTATTAATGAAAATATACTGATTATACAAAATCGTGAACATTCAAAATGGATGTTATGCCATTTCTGAATAAAAACACTAATTAAATGCACACCATCTAAATGCAGAGTCGCACCGAAAATCATCTCAAGTCGTAAACTTCCACGGATGAATTCCTTGAATATGTTCTTTATGCACTGCATAAAAGCCAAGCATAATGCCACATTAAATTTCATGCGACTGAGAAGCTCTAAGCATGCCATGGATATGATTGCAGAATTAGCAAGTGCCGACGCTAGCAGCGCATAGACAATGGCCACGACACCAACAAGTGTCATCCCTAGCAATCTTTAGCCATACGCCCAGCCCCAGCGCCAACGCGCCAACACCAACTAGCCCACATGCCAACTTCAGATGCACCATCTTGCACCAGTGCATTGGCCCACAACGCTAGCGCCAAGGCCAGCGCTAGTGCCGACACTGTGGCCCACACCGCTAGTGCCATCCTTACCTGTTGTATCCCTACTTGTTGTATCCCTACCTGTTGCGCCATCCTCGCATGCTCGTGCCAGCGCCATTCCTTGCCTGCTCGTGCCAGAGTCACCCTTCGCTGCTAGCGCCATCAACTAGGACACAACCACAATATTAGTATATGCTAGCAACACCTTAATCACACATATATCACTCGTATGTGCCGTTGTTGCTAACACAAATTACATGTTGCAAACATGATACAAATATGCCATTTCCATGCTGCGTTGGCATTATTGGTAGCATTATCCTAAGATAAATTCCCAAGTTACTTACGTGCTTTGAGTCCATGGCTCCACTAACTCCTACGAGAAATCAAAACATGCCACATAGGGGATTCTGCATGGGGTTTTATCTGGTGGTTATTGATAGGCACTTAATTTATATATTTTTACCGTCAAATTTGTATTTGTTAGTATTTGTACTTGTATTAATATAACTACTTTTGTATTTTATAGGTTATATGTTTAAAACCCGATGTTATGAATAAACACGGCTAAAAGAGCTAAAATTTTATTGAAGTACAAAACCCATAGTTTCTGGCAGTTGCTTGGGCTAAATTTTATTTGAGACATCATGAAGAATAGGTATCACGTAAAAAGATGAGCATGGATTCTATCTCCCAACTTTTTGGCCAATGTCAATAGAAAAAAGGAGTAGTAGGTGGTCAGTTCGGTGCAGACTTCTTTGGGTGTAACTAGTTAAGTCAATATCTCAGTATAAGAAGGAAGTCTAGTGGCTATGTATTGGGCCATATCTTAGCTAGGTGTGGAGTATAGGAAAGAAGAGATATGGACTGACAGGAGACAAGGGAAAGAACACGTTAGGTGAAAAGTCTGGTCGGTTTTGTCTATTTGGAGTGTGGCTGATCGAGACAAGATGAGGACCATGGGACTGATTGTGACGGCTGGGGGAGCGGCTAGAAGAGGTTGATCAGAGGTTAGAGAGTTGATAAGGGTACAAGCCCGAGTGACTTCTTTGACATTTGATATAAAAGTAGGAATGATTTTCTTTTTAGGTTTTGGGGTTTTAGGAGAGGGTTGGCAGGAGAGAAGAAGGGAGAATAGGCAGGAGAGAGAAAGGGAGAGTAGACTGTTAAGTGGAAAGATAGGTAGGTTGTAGAGGGGAGTGAAAAAGTATGGTGAGAGGGATTGGAGAACAAAATAAATGTGTAGAGAGAGGGAGATTGAGACGTTGATTGGGGGAGGAAAGACAGAAGAGAAAGGGAGGCGGAAAGAAGAGGGCTGAGAGAGACGGATTACGGAACCTAGAGGGGGAAGTGGAGAGAGAAGTAGGTAGGGTAGGTGAGAGAGAGTAAGAAGTAGAGAAGGTATGTGGGATAGATAGTGACGTGAGAGATATTGAAGGAGGGAGAAAGGTTTTCTTCTGAAAAGGACGTGAGAAGAGAGATTGTTGAGTGGAGAGAGTGGCTGACGCAAAGAGAGAAGAATTTCTCCTGATCTGTTCGAGGTTTGAAAGGAAGAGGTTTTCTGGTTGGTGGTGGCTTTCTCTGGTACAGAAAGAGAGGAAATGATCAATCTCCAATAATACAGTGAAATCTGTATATCTTTGTTTTAATAATTTTTATGGGTTTTGAGAAACCCAATCCCATGTCTTGCTAGTTAATTTGTAGTTAGGGTTTTATATTTGAAACCACTTTGAGTAATAGGCTATTTTAGATTGATTTATTAAGCAAAAGACTATTATGATTTGAATAGATGAATTCCTCATTTTGATTTATTGATTTAATGATACAATTAGTTGTTGCTTCACCGGTTTTGTACAATACATTAACCTATGCACAGAATTAATATGATAGCAAATATATTTGTCTACTTATTTGATATTTCATGCTTGGGTTAAATCCTTATATGGGGTATGCTTAGAATAGTCAGGTATTATTTGTTAACCTATAATTAGTTTCGTATAATTTTCTCGCTAACGCAATTTGATGGTGTATATCGAGGCTTAGAGTTTTTGATGCACCATGCTTAGGATGTCCCAGTGATATTTGCGACTCTAATATATATAATAGGTGATGTCGATAGAACAAACAATAAATAAATATTCAGGAGTTATATTTCACTCCAGTAATTAAATAGAAATAGTGGTGGATACTAAAAACCCTGGTTACCGACTCTCTCTGCTTAGTTGTTTTATTAGTTTAGTTTGTTTTATTATTTCATTCATATTTCTGAAAAATCCAAAAATATTATTTCTGATTAGTTTAATTAAGAATATTGACTGCAGTACTTGCCCGCTCCCTGTGGGTTTGACCCGTAGTTGTCGTTGTCTGCATTGCAGAAACCGTGCGATTGCGGTTTATTTATATAGGGTTCCCAAATCCTATCAATTTTTGGCGCCGCTGGCGTAGAGCGGTTGTGGAATATTGTAATTAGTATTTTGATTTTCTAATCATAGTTTAGGTTTTTATTTTATTTATTTATTAATTTTTACAATATTTTTTATTTTATTTTAGGATTTCTTTTTCCTTTTCACTTGTTTTTGTTTTAGTATTTCTTTTCAGGTGTTTTTTCGAGGATGATGACTCTTTCTCAGGAGACGACATCTAAGATGACACAGAGGGGATACATGAATCGGTCACGGCATAATGAAATTCTTGCTTCACCTATGGTAAGTGAAGAATCACCTCTAATTATATATGAGAAGTATTATAAACACAAACCGCTTAGTTGGAAGCAAAGATTGAGAGTTCTGGAAAGCCAGAAATTATATGCTGATGATGATCAGTCTTGTAATGACTCTCTGTTCCATACATAATATATAGATGAAGATGATTTGCCTAATTCCATAGATGAATCTATCTCACAAGATCATTCACCCGACTTAGAGGTTGTTTCTAGACCCATAGACTTCCAAAAGTTACCTAATTTAGGGTTAGAATTATGTGCTTCTCAAGTTTGGTTGGATCTCTTTGCATCCAAATACCCATAGGACTTGCCTGTTCCTGATACCGTGCATGAACCAATTGATATTTCCCCAATCCCAATATTATCCCCATATTTTGTTCTTTATGCACTTCCAAGTGTAGTAAAAACTTGGTTTGGGGGTAATCCTCTACTTTTGATAGTTTCAGTGTCTCCGTGATGCCATAATATAAGTGTGAAACAGTCATTTGTATATTTTTTATTTTGGGTTAATCCCCAAATTTTCAGGTTGTTAATTTATGGAGATCCTTTCTATACATATCCAGTAGGTAGATTTTTTTTTTCTTGTTTTTATTTTCTTTTTAGGATTTTTGTTTATTTTTATTTTTATTTTTGGTGTTCTTTGTTATTACTATCGTTTGATGTGTGTTACAGAGAATACTGCTTTTCTTACGTCAATCAGGTGAGACATTCCAATCCCTTCTCTTTGATTTACATTTGTTTCTCTTATTTATATTTATTGCACACCATTCTAGGTTGCACGGTTTGAAACATTGAGGACAATGTTAAATTTAGATTTGGGGGTAGAATTTCCGAAAATTGATGCCAATAAAGAAACTCCAAAATTTAGAAACTTGTGAACAATTCAGGATGACACTAACCATTCTAGGTAGATGGAAACATAGTTCTTACCTATACGAATTGGTGTGCCCAGCTAAATGGTCTATTCATATCTGGATGCACTCAGGTGTTAGAAATAACATGATAAATCATTGAACAAGCATATCTCAGAATCATCATAACCATACCACTTTCTGTTTTTATTTTTAAGTTGTATATTTTTTTTGCAATAGGTCTTGTTAAATTTATCAGGCTTGTCAAGCAGGATAAGCCATTAATCAAAAGACTAACTAAGCAAGTCTCATTCGAATTCACATTAATAGTGTTTAATGCTACAGAAATTACATGAGACATCAAATATGTCACAAATGGGGAGATATTCACTAGTGTATTGGTGTGGCGGTCTACGACACGTGGTGCAGTAGTGTACCCACTAAAGAGAAAATCTTTGGAAATTTCGATTGACAGTTGAGTAGAAGAGAGGTGGCTGAGCAACCGCCCATTCATCCTCAAACAAAGTGGGGAACGGTTACTAACACATCCTATACCATCTCCACTTCATCACTACTCCACTACTGACACTTCCTACGAGATGAGGTCAGGTGAACAGTTACAATAGCTATTATAAATAGATTATCCAATCTATTGAACACAAAAGAACACATGTCGAGCAACTTGATTTCCATACAATCTTCTCGTTCACACACAAAGAGTTTTTCATAGCTATTCACACCTATCACATTCCACATAGTCTGATACTATGACCTCAACCTTTCTCTCGCTTCCCTCCCTAAGACCAACCCTTCTCCTTCTTCTTTGTGACTGAAATGAAATTGGAACAACCATATCCTTGTTTAGGCCAACTTTGATTTGATTTTGATCTCTCAAACTTTAAAAGTACTTCTACGGTACAAATATTTAAGGATTAGATGAATACTCATCTACTCACCTTATTTTTACCAGTTTACCCTCTAAATTTGTTTTCTCCACAAACAGGAAGATAACTAGTTAGGTAATTAGGCTTGGTCACTTGGTGGACTAAACTACCAGAGCCGGTAGACTAATTCATATTATATTTTGGATTAAAGGGTAATTTACTAACTTGTTGTGGTTTTATTAGAAAGGGTAGGGATGATCATTTGGTACCCAATCCACCGTCCTGATATGTTTTACTCGACTTTTTCCGGGAGGGTCCCCGACCCCTGCTATGATGGGATGGACATAGGTGTATTTTTTAATTCAACGGATTTTGTATCGGGTATGGATATTGTCTTAAAATACCATTGGAAACCCATGACCATTATGAATTGAGTTTTTCTTTGATGCCACAAGATAAATTTGTTATTGATGATGTCTTAGCTTAGTTATCATAGTTTGGGTATTTGTTATTCACATGCACATAAGGCTGGTTCAGATGAGTTCTTTTATTGGCATTATGTATTACTAGTTGGTTTCCCAATATAAGCAAATTTTTTAGTGTTACTAGGAAAAAGATGTTAGTGTCATAAACCTTGTGGTGTACTGGAGTGACGTGTGCTTAATGTGTAATCATATTTGGGAAAAAAGAAATATG
This sequence comes from Papaver californicum, assembly GCA_023531435.1. Lineage (NCBI taxonomy): Eukaryota > Viridiplantae > Streptophyta > Magnoliopsida > Ranunculales > Papaveraceae > Papaver > Papaver californicum. The sequence goes on along the minus strand of JAJJMC010022104.1, from coordinate 1,370,403 downwards.
AATTATTACTGGTTTACTTTATCCAACAGGAATTTAAGCCACTTTTTTTAGTTTTTTCTCTATCTTAAACATATTAGGTATAAAAGAAACCCATTGGATTCCTCTGCATCCAATATGTCTATTCGCACATCCATAAAATGCTAGATTAGATGTGGATGTCAAACTTATAATCTTCCATATATTGGATTGCATGCAGATGGAGATCTAAAACCCAAACAATCCCAATGAAGTCAAACATGGAACTAATCAACTGATATGAATTCACTTTCTTCACTAAAGAACAACTCTTACTTAATAACAAAGACCGAAATCAACTACTTATGTTGAGGGACCATTTAACCAAACATCAACTATGATTCCACTTCCAGCTGAACCGCCTGACACATTTGATATACGAGCACTTGATCTAGTGTTTCCAGTCGCACATTGTTGGGTAAGTGCTAGTTTTTTTAAGCTTATGCAAGGTGTCGGGGAACCAATATAAATAATAATACGTAAAGCCTTTGATAAAGAATATATGGGTAGTTTTGGACTCTAATTATAAAAAACTGGAAAATGGATTTTCGATTGGATGTATTAAAGGAATGGAGTTAAAACACGATCTTTGAAGTTTTGAGTAGGTTTAGTTTTTCTAAAGGAATAGATTTTCGGTAACTCCTCAAGTTTTTATACATGCGCCGAAACTAATCCAGAAAATGCTCAGGACTGGTACTGATATGGTATAATATCAACTTTGAAATATGCACATGATATAAAGGAAAATACGTACTCTGAATCTTTCATCTATTTCGGGGAAAAAAAAAACTTCCATCTGCTTAGAATAAGTTGGTTTCATATTGTGGATGGTGGTTCTTTGACAAAGGATAAAATAGATAAATTTCATCTACCCTGTAGTAGAAGCATAAAAATTATAGGATTTTATATATCATTGGTTCCGCATTAGAAATATAGAATTCATGTTTTATATTTTGTAGGAGTATTAAAATATAAAACTCTCGTTGTAGGCATCCTATGTTGATCATGTAGCTTATCTGAATATATATATATATATATATATATATTCATATAATATTAGAGTCTCGCCTAGTTGAACTTTCAATATCCTATATTATATATGATATTTATACTGAATAATTCAGTACCTATTTTTGTATTCAAAACTCACTCTGTTGAGATCATAAAATACTACTTGTGCTTGTTGCAACACTTCCCAAAGGATTTCTAACCATATAGAATATACATTCAGAACCCGGTACAGTACTGCTACCTTCTTATACCTTGTTCTCGAATAAACACAATGCTCCTAGATAGATTGTCTGCTAGTATAGAGCTACTTACAACAATTCTAGTGTTATATTCTAAAACTGAATTCCTATAAATTATCTTACACCCATCACTAAATTAATTTATAGCCTTTCTCAGCAGAATTCTACAAATTAATTGTGAATATTTGCCTTTTCAGACATACGGGATAACACAGGACAACTTCAAGAAAATAGCATAGGTGTACATAACAAGAATGGTCTTAAGAGTAGATAAAATTGTGGTCCTAAGAGCATATTAGAAAATGGTGGAAAGAGGACAAATAATAATAATAAAAAATAAGAAAAAGAGGAAACTCACGGGACCGGCCTGCCCGACGGCCTTCCTGTCGGTCCCACCTTCCTTTATCATTATTATTTTATTATTATTATTAAATCTCCTATATCTAAGATTTGATCTTTCCACCAAGATTCTCTTAGATTCTTTTTTTTGCTACAAAGACCATTAGATATAAAAATAACCCGGGATGGTCCCGCTACCATCATGAACGGTCCATATACCATTTAATTTATTAAACTATTATTATTTTAATATTTCTTAAACCTAGGTCTTTATATCAAAATCCTCTTTGGTATTTCTATCAATAATATCTCTCCTGGGTTTTATTATCAAAAGTATTAAAATATTACTAGAGACACGAAGAGATACAAAATGACCTGGGGTGGTCCCGCTAGCACTATGTCCGGTCCTGTGACTACCATGGACGGTCCGCCAATGGTCGGTCTTTATACCACCACTTGGTCGTTCCCTCTGCTACCATTGGTCGGTCCCATCACCACCTTTGGTTGGTCCCTCCTCAATCACTCTTTTGATTGGTCCCTCTGCCATAATTAGTTTTTACTGCCTAGTATTCTAATTGGTTTTGCTACCAATATTTTAACGGTCTTTCCACCAAGACTTTAATTGGTTTCGTTACCAAAATTTTATATTTTAGTTTCTCTACTTTACTTTTTAAACCATTTTGACATAGTAGGACGAAACTAAATATTTTACAGTTATTTGTGACATTAATATTTATTCTATTTCAAACTAATACGAGTTTCCTGTCAAGGATTGACATATTAAAATATATATATATATATATATATTGGTCTCTTCTTGATCCAGCAATATCATCATACCTATGTCTACCAATCCAACAAGATCATCCAAACATCATTGATACCTCAGCTGAAACCATGATATGCTACAACTACCTATATCTACCAATCCAACATGTATATTAAGCATCACTGCTTGTCTCAGCAGATACTTTATTTTTCAATCACTAAATAATGAGTTTCTAAGACTCACCACTGAGAAGTATGCTAGACTTATCAATGTTAGTCTTATCAATGTGTTAAGACTAACATCAGTCCATCTAAGTCAATTGACCAAATAAATACACGTCTATAAAATAGACTTAACCATGCTCGAGACATCAATTATATCACATAGGGGAATATTCACTTCACTGGGGTTTTGGTCTAGCGGCCTGCAACACGTGCGGTGTAGCAATGCACCCACGATGAGAAAGTAAGTAAGTCGTGTTGGCAGTTGAAGGAGTAAATGGTCTTATAACCACCAAGTCTCCCTAACAAAGTAGGACTGGTTTCACCACGATTTCCACTTCTCTACAACTGCCACCACATACGAGATCAATGTATTAACTACCACTGCTACAAATAGGCTCTTCAACCTATTTACAAATCATTATACAATCATCTGATAATCGCTTAACAAGATAATCTGACTTTGATTCCTACAAAAGTTTTCTCTCAGTTAAAACATAGAGAAATCCTCTCCACAGAAGTTAAACACATCCTATTACTGGAATTAAATTCCATTGATCTCAATACCTTTTCTGCTTCCCTCCCTATAGATCGACCCTTTTCCTTCTATTGTGACCGAATCAAGACTAGAATGACCATTTCTTGGTTTAGGCCAGGATTGTACAGATTGATCTCGTGAATCTTAAAAGTACTTCTGTATAACAAATATCTGGGGATTTGACGAATTCCCATCATCTTACCCTATTTTCCCTATTTTACCCCTAAATTCATTTTACCCACAAACACATATACAACAAACTCTACCGTGAGGTTTCAGGAATTTTATATTTGGTGTTTTTATTTAAGTTCCAGTAGGCCCATCAATATACCTATAAATGGAAACATATTTATAAGTTTTTCGTTTTATCCAACGTTTTATCAACAACTAGTCCAAATTATTTTTTGTGTATTATTAATAAGCTAGTAAACTACAAATTGCTTATCCATTACTAAGAAAGTTGAATCCAGGGACTCAAAACAATATTCTCTTCTAAACAGTGTTTGTCTTTTCTAGAAAATTTTGAAATAGCATCAGCTACTTCATTCTTATAACTACTGGCATAAAGGAACTCACAATGATTAAAATTAACAAGTAAAGAATTAATATCTCTAAAATATATTTTCCTATCTAACTCATGGAGTGTCAACTTTGATTTCTTGCACCACTACTTCAGCAGTTGCTTAAATGACTATGTTGCTAAGATTTTTGGATATAGCCCGCAACATTGCTTCTTTGGATGCTATATATTCCCCTTCCTATAGAGAAATTACTCGTTCTGCATAGCTCTCTTTGATACTTTCAATGTCACCTGCAAAGTTTCGAATGACCAAACCAATACCAATTTCATTAGTTTCATAACTAAAAGAAGCACCGGTGTTAATCTTACTAATGCTCGGAGAAGGAGGTATCCATGCATTACTATTTATTCTAGCAATATGATGTGCATATGTGTCAAGAGAAGATACACCATGAGTAATTAAATTATGCATGTGATAGTATATCCTGAAAGCAGTATTAATAGGGTTGAGAGACTTGTTTGGAAGATACATTCATAGGGGTCTTTCCATATTACCCTAACACCATACCATCAAGGTGAATCTCCATTTTTCTTGTTCTTGAGAGTCTGAGAAATCCAATATCTGTTGAACTAAGAAACAATACGGGTTTTCACAGATTCACAATTGTTGCTGACTTCATCAATGTTAATATTGATAAATCCCCATATAACTCTTGCATGATTGCAAGTTAACATAAGATGATAAAATGACTTTTATTTATAACCACATATGCTGCAATGTGATGCATGTCATAAGTGTAACAAATTATTAAAAATATTCTACTAATACTAACAAATAATATAACGGTAATAAAGATTGTTCCCACGAGAAGCTGTGTAATTGAGATGTTATTTAGATTAGTAAAACTATAATAAAAGCAACTACTAAGGGGGGTTTATTTTATTAAAATAAAACAACTAGAAAAAAAGATGATTGGGATTCATTCACCGTTACCAAACATTAACTTAATCAGTGTACTTATCTGTCTGTTGTTAGAACTATATCATCATCAACAGTAGACTTAGAAGCTACTGCAGAAGAGCTCAAATATCAGATTATATCCAACTGAACTACCAAGAAGTATCACACTCAAAGTGTAACCCTATTGAAAGCTTTAGGGTTTGTGAATTTAGGTTGATCCTTGCAGTTAAACTCTTAGCAGAAGGTCCAATTATTAGTGTTGTCTTCACACGTAATTGTTCCACAGAATCCCTCTGCAAGGTCTCAAGTTATCTACTTGTGTAACTAGTTATTCAAAAATTACATGGATATCTTAATTATGTACTAGCATTAAGGTAATCAATAGGTTTGTTTATCGTGCACTCCAAACAATCTAGAAATCACTCAAAATCCTTCGTTATAGTAAAGACAAACGACAATGATAAAAACTCCAAATAAACTTATATAACCAATAAATCTTCACGCTTAGAATATTGAATTTATCCTTAATCAACAAAAAATTAGCTACTCAAGTATCCTCCCTCTGAAGGGGTAAACCCCAGGTTTAAGATGTAGAGGATTGATATGGGATTAGAGATACCTTGTTTAAGCCTTAAATGTCTTCTTTAATAGCCTTCAATGCTTGACCTTCAAGTATCCTCTCTTTCTAGGGTTTGTAATCCCATTGGGACCATGTTTCCTTAACTTATAAGTCAAAAGCATATTTAAGAAGTGTCTCTCATCGAGCTAGAATCGACAACTCAAACTCTTACTTTTACACCAATTTTTAAAGCTACAACAAAGTTTTTTTGTCCCAAAAGTGCCAAGAATCGACGTATATAATACCCTCGAAAAGCCGATTCCTGGAGGTTCAATAACATGACTTTTTCTAAGTAGAAACATACTCAGAATCGATTGGTAAAATTCCTCATGAGATGCCTATGTTGGAGCTATACAACTTTTTCTCGTTTTGCTCATAACTTCTTCGTCCACGTTAAAAATACCTCACCATTTTGTTAGTTGAACTCGTCTTTTCATCCTTTGCAAGATAAAGGTATAAAACTCTGGATTTGAACGAGTTAAAATTGGTCGTTGGTCCTTCTACATTAGTATGACTTCACTTCCTTGCTCATTCTAGTACTTTACCTTTTTGAATGATTCAAGCTAACTAAGACAAATAACATAAAACAAGAGTAATAATAAGTAATATAAAAGAAATATAAAAAATATAAGCTTGGATTTGACATTGAGTATATGTAAATTATGCACTTATCACAATGCTTCTCTATATTGTTGTTGAAACTAGAAAACCTGCATCTTGTTGTAATAATTCATTTCAAGTACTTCCATATGAAAAACTTAATCATGTTTGAAATTTTAAACTTCCATAGAGTATTTTGTACCTCCCTAGGAACAATGTTAGTAATGCTTTACACATTAATTTGTCTTTTATAATCTTATTATATGCATTTTTAACTAAGAAAGAACCATCCCTTGTAGGATTCCAAATCATAATATTTTGTTCATTAACGGAAACACTCATTCTCTATATTCATTCCACTATGGGACTTTCAAAAAGATTGATTAGCAATTCAGAGTTCCTGATATAAGTTTTTATATTTATCAATTCACTAACATACTCAAGATGAAGATCATAATTACATATGGGGGTGTCAGAACAGAATCACAACCTCCAACCCATTTTTCAATCCATATTCTAGTGTTCATGCCATTATTCACCATCATGAAGTAATTTTGTTACAATATAGAAAGACTTATTTCTACACATTTCCAGACCCTTGAATAATTGTTGTTTTCACTTATAATATTAATAAAGTTGCAATTCTTGAAGTACTTTGGGAATCCTTACCCGTAATTGGCCATACTGAGTACATACTCTCTAAGCCAATTAAGTTAGCAATGCATGATTCAAAGCTTCCGAATCTGTAAATGACAATCCTCCGTAACTTTCAGATTTGCACAAATCAAACCAAGAAGTGAGATTTTCTCCTTTATTAAACTGATATCCCACAAAATTTCCTTGACAAAGAATCTAGCTTAATAAAGGGTTTTTTTGGCATCTTGAAAGTACTCATTTGATATAAGAGAATTGAGTTAAGAACGATCTTAACCATACTATTTATGCCTACTTGATTTAAATACTTAGATTGCCAAGAAGAAAGCCTTCTTTAAAATGCATGTTTAATATCTTCAAATGCTTCAACTTTAGACCTTCAAGTAAGAAGTGGTGAACCCAAATATTTCTCTTTCTTGTCCATGAACTTGACCCCCCAGAATGTGCCTAATAGTATTACAAACTTCCTTATCAAGAATGTTGTTGAAGTATATGGCAGACTTATCAACATTTATAACCTGGCCAGATTGAGTGTTGACACTAGTGAGATTAGCTTACGTGAAAATTAAACAATCATATGCAAATAGTAGATGACTAATTAGTGGGCCACCTCTAGCAATAAAGATCCATTTAATAATCTTGTTATTATGGGCTTCAACTAGAGGTCTAGATTAGAATTCCATAACCAAAATAAACAAATAAGGGGAGAGGGGCTCATTGTCTAATCCCTCTAATTCGATAAAATTCCTAACAAAGAGTACCATTAAGAAGAATTGAAAAAGAGGTTGTCCTAACACATTGATGAATCAAGTGACACCAATCCATAGAAAAAAGTACTAGAACCTTTTACTAGAAAGTTCTATTCTAGCATGTCAAAGGCCTTAAAAATGTCTAGTTTAAGTGCAAGCCATTCACTTTCTCCTTCTTTTCTATTTATTAACTCATGACTCATGATGATAGTGGTGTCATCCAGGTATGGAGGGAGGGGTGCAAGTGGGGTCACTTGCACCCACCAAATTTTGAATTTTAATAAAGAAAGGATTGTGTTTTATGTAATTTAAATGTCTTATGGGTGCAAATAATAATGGTAAAACTGAAATTTGTATGGGTAATGGGTTCAAAGTTTAAATTGATCACTTAAATCTTCTTTACTCTTTTCTACATGACAAACTTTCTCCAGGAAAAACTAAAGAAAACAAATGATAATGGACTAGAAGATAGTGGTGTGGGAATTCAGGTGTCGCACATCATCGTTAGGGATTAAACACAAATTATTCAAGTTATTCGGGTATGCCATGTTGTTGTTGCCGGCTCTTTGCATCAATGTGCACAATTTCTTCGTCGAGGTTAACTGATTCAGAATTGGATTTATGATGTTATCGCGAAAGTGGTAAGCTTGTATACCATGTGAACTTCCATATTTATCAAAGGGATTTTTAATAAAGTACCCTCTTTTAAAATGCAATCTATAAAATAAACCCGTTTTCTTTCAAAATTTATTAAATAGGCTCACCTTAACTTTTTTCGTTATGTTTTATTCAAAAAGTAGATAACGCTTGTTAGTGCCTAAGTGGCAGTTAAGTGTCGCAGTAAAGGACATTTAAGTCCCTCCTGATTTGAGTTAGATGAATGAGTCAGTTCCTAGTCAACTTGTGACTCAATGCACCGAGTTAGCCCGGTCAGATGTTCTTTCCCAAATCATGTTCTTCCCCAAATGAAGAACCCTAATTAAGAGAAATCCCCAAATCATTCTGAAAACCCTAACAAAGATGCACAATAAATTAACACAACCTATTATCTCAAATTGAATCAATTTACTCGAATAATCATCAAATCATAAATCTCTAATAACTTATAATCTAAAATTACCATCAGTTCTTCTTGTTCTTCTCCCTGTAATTTTTTATGAAACCTTAATAAATTGTTGCAATTAAACATACTAGAATTTAATAGAAATCCATGTAGTTTAATTATAATAATTATAATCAATCAACAACACTCACTAATTTCATTGCATCAAATCAAAATTTCATTATTATGAAAGCTACAGAAAAATGTATCGAAATTTCATTATCAAAGACAAACAAGAAACAAAAATTCAGAAACCAATAGCAGAAATGAATTAATTCCTCTTCATCTTCTTCTACTATTATTTTAATTGAAGCTTCAATAAGAGGTCGTTTAGGTTTTTTCCTAAAATATTCTTCAAAACCCCAACTAAAAACCCCTATATAAGTACAATTTCCAAATTTCTTCTTTTATCTCTCAATTTCTTCTTCAGAAAAAACCTAATTTCGATTTAAACAAATCTTTGCATCATTCAATCGATTCAAAATCATCAAATATCTGGATCAACAACAAACCCTAACAATAGCCATATTTTTTTCAATGGGTATAGAGAGTGAGAATTTATGGTTTCAAGATGGTTCAATTCAAACCTATGTTGTGCCTTAAAAATCCATTCTTCAAACCATAACTGAAATCATGAATGATTTTGGTAAAGTAAAAAGAAGGGTAGATAGAGAGAGAAGAGTGGAGTGAAATTTGGTGTTTTAGGGTTGTACCTTCTCATCATAAGTGATACTCTCTCTGTTTCAAATTGATAGGCAAGGTTACTATTTTTGGATATGTCAAAAAGATGGGTCATTTACAGAATGATCACCCTTTTTTAATTGGTTTTACAAAGTGGTCACCCTTTCCATAATTGTTTGCAAAATGGTACCTATGCATCTGACATAACCAAAAGAAAACAATGTGAATTTTTTTCACTTAAATACCTCTGCCCTCATTTAATTGTAGTACCACAACTATGGTTAAACAGTTCTCCACGTGGTATCTTTAATCACACGTGCACTGAATCACACATGGCACTGATATCATACGTGGCAGAGTGACACGTGGTAATTTTTCTGTGGCTGGAAAATATGACCGTCCCCCAACAGTCTGATTCAATTTTTGTATAAAAGTGCACATACTTGCTGACATTTTACACATTTTCTACAATAATTCACACATAGACAAAAAGAACATGATTAGAATGGGTGGAGGCAAGATCGAATGATGCATCACTAGTTTAGGGGAGACATCAAGCAGCAACAGCAATATCAGTTATTGTTCATTGTGTGAGACAGGTAGCACGAGCCTATTGATTTTCCCTGGATTTATTTTAGGTGAAAGACTGTACCTAGCAATGGTGTGAGAAATTTGTTGAAAGCACAAACTGATGATCACGATGGTGAGAAGTTCTTCAGCTGCTCTATATGCCCATACTTTGAGTGGTTTGCAGAGGCTACAACCCCTGGAAGAGCAATGCAAATTCAGCTTCCAACTCCAATTTCCTGCTTTGCTTGTAGTAACAAGGGCCATATGTTAAAGAATTGTCCATGGGATAATCAACCCTGCAAGAAGAAGAAATGTAAGGGAAGAGTACAGTTAAAGATATGCAACAATGAACATACCCATAAAATTGCTTACCTCAAATGTAGTAATTGTCTGGATTTTCAATGGATTTTTGATGATGTTTTCCATGAAGCAAAATCTAATGTAAACTCTGAAACTAGCATAAATATGCAAGCAAATAGGCAATCTAAATATGTGATGTAATGTAATAAGGAGTAACAACCAATAATAACTAAAGTAATATTATCATTACATTCCCATAATGACTACATATAATTCTGATCATATAACTGACCCAAACTGAAATCCCAAATAGCATAAAAATCAACTGCAATATATAACAGACCAACAACATCCTTTCAAAAGCATGAAACAAAATGAAAAAAAGCAACTAGTCCTCATTGAGTAGCAGAGAAGGTCACTTTGCTTGTTTTCCTTGGTTTAGGAACTGAGAAGGTCTGACTCACCCTAACAGCACCATGGATGGCCTGGCTCAATGTATGTTGCACAGATCTACCACCAGACCTACCTCCTCTTGATCCTCTTCCTCCCCTTGATCCCATGCCACCCCTAGTAGCTTGTGAAGATGATGCGGTTGTAGGTTGAGAAGAAGATCCACCAGCAGATGAAGATGATGCATATCCTCTTCCTCTTCCACTTCCTCATATCCCAATCCTACTAATCATCCAACTTGTACTCAGCTCAATTGAATCTGGGTAAGAAGTGTTGTGACTTCCTCCTACCACTATAGTTCTCTGTCTCTTCTTCTCTTGATTAGATCCAACTTCTGCACCCTTACATGTCCTTATATTGTGTCTAGTGTTCTTGTATCTTCTGCAAGTTCTTTGCTTCCTCTCAGTGTAGACTTCATCAAGTGCTCTTTTCCCTTTCTTGGTTGGCCTTCCTGGTTTTCTCATGTCTATGGGTGGGTTGATCACAACCCTTGGCTACAAACAATGAAAATAAAAGATAAGAGAGAAGAGAGAAGACTATAACTCATATATATACACTATACATAAAGCAAAACCCTAATCTTTAAAATAGTTAATTTCTAAAGAAGTGAAAGATTCCAAAAAGAATATAGTTAAATAACACAAAAAGACAATAAGGTAAGGGGTAAAACAGGAATCCCAAAAATCTGACCTTGTTCCAGTTTTCTCTTCCTATCAATAATTTCATCTCAGGAGCATAAGTTTCCTTGTAAGCATCTACATGATAGAACTTGTTGCAATAACTGCACAAACCAATAAAACAGATCCATTAAAGGAACTTGCTGCAATAACTGCACCAACCATAAACAGATGCATTAAAAACAACTAAAACTAAAAGTAAAGAGAACTCACTCTGCCCAATCCACTCTCATGGCTTTGAGTACAACACAACATGTTGACAAGGAAATCCTTTAAGCTGCCATTGAAAACTACAAGTCTTATTAACTACATCCACTTGAAAAACAACATTGCTAATGGCAGTCACCTCATATAACTTATCAATAATAGCTCCATTAACCCTGAATTATCCATAATAGAGTTGCATCTTCTCAATCAATTCCACTGCAGTTGGCACCAACTTACCATTTTCCCAATTTGCACAAAGATTTATTCTTTTGAAGAACAAACCCATAATTAGTTGACCATACATCATTCCAAGTGTATAAATAGTCTTGTATCTTAACTTCTTAATCATGTTATTAAATGATTCAAAAAAATTATTGTTATTGTGTTCACAACAACTAGAATTGTCAAAAAAGGCCCTAGACCATTGATGTGGGTTTTCCTTCATCATATAATCTGCAGCTTGGGGAGACAACTTCAACAGATCATCCATATGGGCCTAGCCTATAATTTTAACACAAATTGGCTTCAATAACATGACATGGCATTCCAAACAAACAACAAAACAAAACAGTTATGCAAACAAGAGTAAATACCTTCCAATGCCTTTCCTTGTAGCATTTTGCAGCATTCCATACAAGGTAGTGCAACTTTGTCCCTTTGAAGTATGTTTTAGAATTCTTGTACATATGCCTGATTGACACACAATACCAAAAATCACATTAAAATCTTTAAAAAAATTAAGGTATAATATAACATGAACTTAATGAATCAAGGTTTTGGATATGCCTGTGGTTATGCTCAGGAAATAACTCAGTTACTGACTCTAACATGCCTTTTTGTCAATCTGAGATGAAAGTTAGCTTCCCTACAGGATGGTTTACAATATGTGGCTTCAATGCTTTCAAGAATAAATGCCAATTTTCCCCACATTCATTCCTGCATACCATAATTGCTAATGGCACTATCCCATTTTGTGCATCTAAACTAGTGGATGTCATTAGACATCCACCAAACTTTCCAGTCAAATGACAAGCATCTAGACTAATGACTGGTCTACAACCATCATGAAAACCTTTAAGTGGAGCTGTAAAGGCAACTATCATGGACTCAAAACAGTGGTCCTCACTGCAACATGAAAACCACACAAACATTAGAAAAGTAAATTTTTAACTTGCAAAAGTACATATATAACTAATTGATGTAGAGAGTAGTTAGAAACTTACGTAGTGAATGTGTAGTTTGTAACAGAACTAGGATTAGTTTCTTCTACCATTTCACAAAATGCTGGAACCAGTGAATAAGATTCATCATAGCTTCTATTAAGTCTTTATAATGTCATTGTTCTTGCTCTCCAAGCCACATGATAAGGTACATTAGTATTGTGAGTGTTAAAGAATTGGTATTTGAGATTACATGGTAATGGAATTGGATCTCCTCTCTTTATCTTGTCATACAATACTCAGCTACAAATTGTGCATTTGCAGCTTTGTTCCTGCTCTTATGATCAGTTTTGCATGTATGCTTTAAGTTAAACCTCCTAACAATGAAAGTTGGTTCACCACTGGTAACACTTTCCCAAATGAAGAACTTGCAGTCTTGAGACTTATGAAACTTGCATATAACTTTAATCCTTTCATTGTCATTGGGTTTAAGCTTGTACTGAAATCCTTTCTTAATATCATAACCCCTGAGATGCTTATCGAAGTCATCTTTTTCCATAAACTGCATCCCCACAAATAATGTGTCTACATCATACATAACTGGAAGTCCATCATTATCAGGAAACAACTTTCTATTATTATCTGCATCAACATCTACACACCACACTTGCTCAAACTGATTATACGGTTATACCATGGATTTTTCTTCATATGCCTTAGCTTATCAGGTCCTTGATTTTCATGTCCTTGCACTTCTGTTACACCTACAAATACATCCACTTCCTTGTCTTAGTTAACAATACACAAATAAAACAAACTGGTATAAAACAAAAATAATAATTAAGGAATTACCTTCACTTTCAGAATCAGAGCTAGAAATGTCACCATCCTGGTTTGAAGGTGGATCTGCATCTTCACCATCATAAATAACAACTTCTTTTCCTTTTGCACCACTCTTTTCAACACCACTCTGTTGACTCTGCTGCTCACCTACAAAATCACAAGTTCACCATTCACTCAACTAAACAACACAATTAAGTAAATAAGTAAGATGTAGAAAATATAGGAGAGAAACCTTACTTGTTTTCTTATACTTTTGTGGATGTAAAGAATCCTCAGAGTTAAGTCCCCCAAAGTAATTGTTCACAAAACTCAAAATAAACCTCACTACCCATTTTTTCAATATCTGAAACTGGACTTCTAGGATCATCAATGAGATGATAGACATCTTCTTGATCGTTAGTTAGTTGAATATTTCCATACCCCATCTCAGCTTGTTGTTATTCAATACTAAGTACAACATCTTCATAATTGTCCATATCATCTTCATTATTAACAAACAACCTCTTTCCACTGCCACTACACCTACTCACTGCATCAATAGACTTAGCAACAAGCCTTGAACTTCTTCTAACCAAATGCGGTGATGTACTGTAAATTTCTTCTTAGGTGTTATACACATATCTGGATCAAATCTGAATGGTGAATTAACATAACCAATGCATGTTATTGTATCTCTTCTAACCTTGGTAGGTGTTTGATACATATTCCCATGCCCAGACATCCATCACCAGGAGGCAACTTCCTGTCACTAACATTGCACCATAAATGTATATAACCGTCACCCTGATCAATAGCCTTGTCCCACATGTCATACCAATGAGCATCATTAAGCATATACTCTGGTACGTCAGTGATCCAAATCACTTCAACCTTTTTGTTTGCTGGTAAGTTAAAAGAAGCATGTCACAAAATGATGTTATCCCTCTAAAATTGATATCTACATCATCAAAATACTTAACCTTATTAGTCATAAACCATTCTACCATAAACCTCCTAGTAGGGTACTTCACATATTTCCTGCATACACATCAAACACATCAAATGGAAAAGATGTTAACACTGATAGACAAAAATTGAAGAACACATCAACATAAACCCCCAATTTCAACTTATTATTACATTCATTATCATACAAATTAAACACAAAACACAAAATGAGGGTTTCAGAAGAAAAAAATCCCCAAATTGCTATCTAGGGTTCTAATAGATAAATCGACAAATCGAATTCGAACTGAAAAATCCCACAATTGCTATCTAGGTTTCCAATAAAATCGATTACTCATTTCATAAAGTTAGGGTTTAACAAAAAAATCCCAAATCAGAAAACTAGGGTTGCTGAATCGAGTAAAAGAACGAAGAGTAAAAGAACGAAGATTAGTACCTGTTAATTTTTGTGAACATCTTGATAATTAAGAAAAAACCCTAGCACTGAGGTTCTGTAAATCGAGATGTACAGTAGGACCTATTATTTTAATTTTAATGGTGATGAAGAAGAAAACGAGCTGAAGAAGAACTTAAGATCTTCAGTTAATGGTAATACAAAAGAACGCGCGTGAGATGAATAAAAATCTACCAGAACCCTAACTCAGTATTTTTACTCCCCATCTTTAACACTGAAACAACCCGCAAATGGAGCGGGTGATGACTTTCTCTTCTCTTTTGTATTAGGGTTACATCTCATTGATCAACGATTACTTTTCAATCTTGATAAAGGTTCTGATCCAACAATATTCTTAACCCGATGGGCAAAATAGTAAAACTCTCTCTCGGGAACAGTCATGTAATTTTACAGCCCGATTTAACTCTGAACTCACACATAACCTTACAGTTAGAGAAAGTGTGACTCTTTTGCAAAGAATCTGTAACAGTAGGATCATTTTACGAACCGGTCACTAATTGGGTGACTGTTTTTGATAATACCCCAAAAAGATAAGCTTGTTACTATAAATAGAAAGTCAAATTTTTAAGATTACCACTTTACCCACGTGTAGACTACTCCTCTTTCCTATTTTTATTATTTTATAACAAGGGGACCATTTTTTTCTAAAGACAAATACGTAAAAATCATTAAAAAATAGATCCAACAATTATTTTTTTTATTTTTTTATATACTATCAAACAAACTATCATTTTAAAACAAGAAAGGATATAAATAAGGACAATTTAATAATTTCAATATCAATATTTGACCAAATCAGCTACATTTTATCAAAATAGCGGGGTCAGAAAGTTTAACTAACTGTAAGCCCATTTTATATATTTAAAAAAAAAACAGGGATACTTTCGAAAATGAGAATAAGGAGTTGAGACACTTTATTAAATTTCCTTTATCAAAACATTTTTTTGTGTCAAATATCCCCTTTATATTAAAGGGTACTTAGGGCATCTCCAACGGACGACCATATCAAAGAGTAAAGATTATATTTACTCTTTGGTCGCCTAAATTGAAGCGCGACGGGCGATTAAATTTGGGATTTCGACGACTATCTGTACAGTACCAGAGTACTTTTACTCTCACACATATATATAGTCGCACGCTCTTGTAAATATGCGTTAACAAAAAACGCTTCGTTGAGAAAGCGTTTTAAAACACGGACGCAGTGCCTGAAAAGCGTTTGATGAGACGCTCACAAAAGAATGCGTATGAAGTAACGCTTCACTAGGAGAACGCTGGCAGAAGAAACGCAAGCCAAATGAGCGTCTGGTTAAAACATTCTACTGAAATAACGTCCGTATATAATACATTCTATTAAAAAGACGTCTGATAACAGGCGCTCTCTTAGGAGAGCGCCGGAGCACCAGAAGCGGAGCACCAGAAGCTCTCCTAGGAGACCGCCGGAGCCAGAAGCTCTCCTAGGAGAGCGCGGAGCACCAATCTTATTAACGCTTCTTTAGGTGAATGTGAAACTCAGCTCACGCTTCTGTTGGTGGACGTTTCAACACTAAGCGCTATTATAAAAGGGCTTCTTGTATTCAGGCGTCTTTTAGGCACAACGCATATCACTAAACGTCCATTAGTGTGGACGTTAAACATACGTTTGATTAAGGAAGCTTACGAGAATGCAAACGCTCATTTATAAGTGTGTCTGGTTCCAGAATATGAAACGCTCTCCCAAATATACGTCCAACGACATACGTCCCACTACAGAAACGTCCGTGTCACCTAACGTTCTTTTAAAATAGCATTTTATAACATACGTCTAATTAAAACGACGTGCGATCATATTTACTCACAAAACAGTTGTGTAAAAAATGAAAAACGAGCAAATTTTGTTACTCTTTGGTATTTGGTATACTCGTACGGTTGAAGTTGCCCTAAATGACAGCAAATCCTGTTATGCTCCTCCATGCTAATCGATGAAGTGGTGGAAGAGAGATTACCACAGACGAAACCATGGTGGTGTCTCCCGCCAAAACCACAGGAAAAAAAACCCGAAAACTTTTCTGTCGTCTTTCTTACAACTCCTAACTCAAACCCCAAAAATTTATGCTATCACTTACTTGTTTAATTTGTACATCTCTTTTCCTATTTTGGTTTCTTCCGTAAGGTTTGTTTTGTACTTGCCCCCAAACATCAGTCTCAGTCCTTTTATTTATTTTTTTATTTCTTTTTAATTCTTGAATTTTTCTGGTGTTCGTTTAACCAAATTTAACAATGGGTTTAGGAAACTTTCTCAAATTTTGGCTCCAGTCGGGAATAAATAAATAATATTAATAATTCAATTTTGTTGTGAGTATTGGTAAAGTTCACTTTTTTTCTTCTTATTTGAGTTATAGTGTACAGAAGTCTGCAAATACAAGACTACAAATCCCTTCAAATTATTTGGTAGTTATTATTATCATAATTATTATTAAAAATTTGTTCATTTTCATTAACTTTTTTTTGCTTGTTGTTTTTCTGAAGGGAAATCTAGAGATTTTACTGTGATTTTATTGCATTGATTGTAAGTTCTTATCTGTGTGTACTGCTAATTAAGATTTTGTTGTGTGGTATTCAGATACTTCTTTAGTTGTAGAATCAATGGTGTCAACTCTAACATTCTTTCCTTCATCCTCCTCTTGTATTCGAATTTTACCTAGCTTTCGTGTAATTAAACCTCGATTCATTACCTTAGCAAGTAGTAATTCTTCGGCTTCATTATCATCTGATTCAATTGGAATAAATGGGTCTTCTTCATTAGTTAAAGGGAAGGAAGAAAATGAAAATGGGTCCGTAACTAATGGAGTGATGAATGAATTATTTGGTTCAAGAAATGAAAAGAAAGACTTTGACAGTACTATGCAAAGTTCGGAGGATATGGATGTGTTGTGGGATGATGGGTATGGAGTTAATAGTGTGAAAGATTATCTTGATATTGCAAAGGATATGGTTAAGCTCGATGGTGGGCCACCTAGGTGGTTTACCCCTCTTGAGTGTGGGAAGCCACTTAAGAACTCACCTGTTCTTCTTTATTTGCCTGGTAATAATTGCTTAACTAGACTTGAAATGGCGCAACCATTTTCAAGAATGTATATTTTTAGTCTCTGGAATTCTGTTGTTATACCTGTTGTTACATGTGTTGTACAATTTCAAAATCTGATTGGCTATGTTAATGGGTTCTAACAGGAATGGATGGTATTGGGTTGGGACTCATTTTGCACCACAATGCTCTTGGGAAGTAAGTTTTACATAACCTAAGTTAATTGGGTTACCTTACATTACTGTAGATTTCATCATTTGTTTTGAATTTCAGGGCTTTTGAAGTCAGGTGCATGCATATTCCTACTAATGACCGCACTCCATTCGAAGGTCTTGGTTCTTACATGTTTCTTAACTTTACAGTATTGTTCTTGTGTAGATAAATTTAATGCTGTATAGTATAATCTTGTCTTTTGTGCTTCAAGTGACAAATAGGTTTTTCATGTCTTAAGGGTTGTTGAAAATCATTGAAGATGTCGTGAGGCATGAGCACTCTTTGTTTCCAAATAGACCAATTTACTTAGTTGGTGATTCATTGGGAGGTTGCTTAGCACTCTCTGTTGCCGCACGTAACCCAACTATTGACTTAGTACTGATATTATCAAATCCAGGTCAGTTTCCAAGGTTCAGTGGTTCTGCTCTCGATTGTGTTAGGATGCTTAGATGCTGATTTATTCTGTGTTTTTATTCAGCAACATCATTTGGCAAGTCGCAGTTGCAGCCTTTGCTCCCTATCTTGGAGAATTTGCCCAATGAACTCCATATCACTGTTCCATATCTTCTCAGTTTTGTTATGGGTACATGTTCTTGTACTTAAACCTTACAACATTATTTTTGTTTCCTTTTCTTTTTTCTTAATAAGTCAGCTTTTACTTGTCTTCAGATACTTGTTCGGAGAGTAATTACTAGTTTTAATCTTGACTTCAGGGGAACCAGTGAAAATGGCGACAGTCAATATTGAAAAGGGCCTCTCTCCTGCGAAAACAATTGAACAACTTTCAGAAAACCTCACTGGTTTATTACCTCGTCTCTCTGTAAGTATGCTCTCCATTTGATGGTTATACATGTCTTCCTGTTTCCAATTTTTGCATGTCTATGAGCATCTTTTAGCTATCTGGCTTTGCTTTAAAATTCTTTTTTGTTGGTATCTTTTGTGGAAATACTTCTCTGTGATTTTTGGCTAAGGGTAGTGAAAGTGTAGCTTATATTACACTTCATTTGTGTTCCCAACTTGATTGTCCATATTATTCTGAATAAAGTTATTGGACCCATTTGTTAAAACTTAAACAACAGAGATAACCTTACAAGTGAGTTGATAAACACCAAAAATATTATACCCTGTACGATGTCGCACTACCAGGTCTGAACTCTTTCTTCAGCGCAGTATAGTTGCTTCTCTAACGAACCCTCTTAATCTTCAGGCCCACTAAGCACATAACGGCAATCTTCCGATGAACTGGCAAAAAAACATGCATGAATTCTACTATAAGAAAACAACCCTCCTGTATTTATGGATATACTTTACACCATTTTCTGCAGGGATTGGCTGATATTATTCCTAAGAAGACACTTCTGTGGAAAATAAAGCTGCTCAACTCTGCTGCTGCTTATACAAATTCTCGTCTGCATGCCATCAAAGCTGAAGTTTTAGTCCTTGCTAGGTGTGCATTCTTTATCATTGATGTCTCACTTCCTAGTTTGGGTTATGCCATAGTCGTTGTTTCCTTTGCTGTTTTTCTTTTCTTCTTATGTTAGCCTTTCTACAGGACCTTTTTTTCTTTCTTGTTGGATTCTAACATTAAACAGTGTATCCACGTTATAGTGGAAAAGATAATATGTTACCAAGCGGAGATGAAGCTCAGCGGCTTAAGACATCATTAAAGAATTGCAGAGTACGCTACTTTAAGGACAACGGCCATACCCTTTTATTGGTAGGTAGAAAACTGTTTTACCTCTAAGTGCAATATTGTGTATTCGCTTGGTAGGAGTAACATAAGCAAATTTAGGTTTAAATCCGACCCAACTCAGCCAAATCTGAGTCTTGCCCAGTTTGCTAAAAGCCTAAACTGCAACATGTTCATACTGAAAGGCATTGTGTAAATTTCTATAGTTGTTCAACCACTTGCATTCAGATTAAATTGATTATTGCAAAACTTTATAAGGTTCTTTAGCATGCCTTTTGTGAGTGTGTTAAGAAACTGAACCTTCAAAACCATACATGGTCTGGTAGATAAGTACATTGTTCTAATCCCTGCGACATAATATATTTCGCCTAAAAATAATATTGACGAGATCATCGAAATGCTGCAGGAAGATGGTCTAAATTTGTTGTCTGTAATCAAAGCTACTCATATGTACCGTCATTCTAGACGATATGATTACATCTCAGATTATCTTCCACCTAGTATGTCAGAATACAGAAAGTTTGCTGTCGAAGGGAATGGGTAAGTAATTATCTTCATAAACAGTAATGTTTATTCTAATTTCTCCAGAAAATCAATATTCTGTCAACATTTAAACTGTAGATTATTTCGTACGGCTGCTAGCGCATCAATGTTTTCAACTTTAGGAGATGGCAAAATAGTGAGGGGTCTTGAAGGGGTTCCTACTGAAGGTCCTATTCTATTAGTGGGTTATCATATGCTGATGGGACTAGAACTTCCTTTACTAATCGAAGAATTTCTGAGGGTGAAAAAAGTTATGGTTCGCGGTATTGCGCACCCAATATTGTTTAGTACAAAAAGTGAAACTGCAAAACAGGAGTTTTCAGGTAATGACATAGTGAGCTTGTTCGGCGCGGTACCTGTCTCAGCAAGTTACATGTTCAAGTTATTGTCAACTAATTCGATTGTTCTTCTGTACCCTGGTGGTGCGCGTGAGGCTCTTCATCGTAAGGTGCATAAGATTTTACTTATACATTTCAACTAGTTTTCTTTTGTTTTCTAGGAATCACCAAGAGCATTTTCTTAAGAAGAGGTTGAAGTTTCTTGTGTATACTGCTTGTCTGGAGCAAATAGAAAACTGAATTGTGTTTTCTTTCACAATTGCTAGGGTGAAGAATATAAGTGTTTTTGGCCAGACCAACCAGAGTTTGTGAGAATGGCAGCACAATTTGGGGCTACAATTGTTCCATTTGGAGCTGTTGGAGAAGATGATTTGGCACAAGTAAGCATATACATGCACTGAAAACTTAAAGTTGTTGCTCTATGATGTTTGGATGAATATTTTCCTTCTTAAAATTCTTTCTCTACAATCTTTGAGCTCCTTCTAGATAAACAGAGAAAGGATGATGATGTTCAATTTGCGTTCTTTATTTGTTACTATATAAATATTGCAACGCTTTCTTGATTATTTAATGTTCCTCATTAGTTTGATCAATTGAGATTCTTATTTCTCAAAGGGCCTAATCATTGTTGCTTCTGATTGCAGTATGTTCTCGACTATGACGATCAAATGAAGATTCCTTTCCTGGGAGAATTCTGGAAAGAACAAAATGAACAAGCTATAAAACTGAGGTAATAATTTGTATTTGTAATTTCCTGAAGTTCATTTTAGTCCGAGTGAAATGGATTATTCTCACACGTCAGCTAAGCGTTTTGTTTGCAGAGCTGATGCAACAGGGGAAGTTGGAAACCAGAACATGTTCATTCCGGGACTTTTACCTAAGATACCAGGTCGTCTATATTACTTGTTTGGGAAACCAATCGAAACAAAAGGGAAGAAAAAAGAATTAAAAGACAGAGACAATGCAAGTGTACTTTACTTGCACATAAAATCAGAGGTAGAAAACATGATGTCTTATCTAGTAAAAAAAAGAGAAGAAGACCCATACAGAGGCATTTTCGAAAGGACATTGTATAAGACCTTTGATACCCCCATAGATCAAATTCCTAGCTTTGAACCTTAGGATGTATAGATTTCAAGGTCTTTCTTCCTTTCTAAGAGGGGTTCTGTTGATGTTGATGTGCTTCAAATGCCCACATAGTTATGATTTAGGATCGGATTTTACAGATCAACTATAGAGCAAATATACTACAATTTGTAAAGATTTGTAACCAGTCATACTACACGGACTGAATCTAGTGGGAAAATGAAAAACTCAGTCGAAACTTGATCACTGGGCAATTAGGATGTTCCTATATTTGTTGCAATCATCAAGCACTTGCACACATAAATGTAAATGATGAAAGATTTGATCAGTTGGGATGTGACTTTCTGAGAATGAGGTTGAAGAGAATATTAAGTACATTCTTTGGCCATGGAAATGGATTGAATGTAAACCTCTCAGCATCAGTGGCATCTGATAGCAAGTTCTTCCATTTATATCCTGTTACAAATGGTGCATAATTAATAAACATTTCTATACGAGAAAGGTACAAACGTGTAAGGAGCACAAATCTTAGAAAAGCAAAAATATTGTTAGGGTACCGATCCTAACTCACCGTAAGTCCATGAGTAGAATTTATCTTTAAAATCGGTCTATAATTGAGGGAATCTATAGATTTATAAACTATTTTATTTTGAACCATCTTAACGTGAGATTAAAGTTCTAATATTCCATCATGTTTCCAAGCTCAACATCCTTATTGGCCTACTCTATCGAAACTGACTCGATGACCTCATCCACCTATCAGTATTCAATGGCGAGATACTACGCCCATACATAGTACCACCCATCTTAATCTAGCCTATAAGACGCCCTTTCCGTGAAGCGGGATTGGGTCGTGGTGGTTTCCTCTGATACCAAATGTTAGGGTACCGATCCTAACTTGTCATAAGCTCATGGGTATAACTCATCTCTAAAACCGGTTTACAAGTTGAGGGAACCAATATATTTATAAATTACTTTATTTTGAACCATCTTAGCGACGTGGGACTAAAGTCCTAATAAAACTAAAAAGAAAAAGGAGGATACCTTTTTTTTTTGTCAATCAACAAATTTCAATTTATTCAAATCAAAATCGTGATTACATGATCACTTACAAGAATAACAAAAACATCAAAATACAAGATAATCGAAACCCTTATACAAATAAAGATATCAATTACAAGTAAATCACGAAGAGAAAGAGAGATAAAGATATCCAAATACTGTATATGTAATAGGGAAGGATGATGGTATTATCCAGAATCAAATCCGACCATTTAATCTGATTTTCATCTTCCTCAATAAGATATGCTCCTAAAAGAAAGGAGTAATTTGCCCATAATCTTATAGATCTAAACGAACCTGGATGCCTAAATCCCTTTGACTGAAAACGAATTTAAAGCAAAACCGTGTTGAATAGTTGATGTTCTTGAATCGAGAATAACAAGCCACGAACCAGCGATCAAGGTTTGAATAAATCGCTCTCAAAGTGAATAGAAAATGCCCAAATAGCAAAGAAAAATCGCCCCAAATAGCGAAGGAATATGTCGAACGACATTAAAAAACAATAGAAAACTACTTTTACTTAATAAACTACCTATTAAAACTTAAAAAAAAAAAAAAACTTGTTTAAATTTGGTCCAAAAATGACTAAATGTGAACAAAAAAAACTAACGGAAAGTAGGGTATACAAACTAACTGAAGAGGAAAAGAAGAGAGGATGTGAAAAAAAATAAGGCTCGGTTATTTGTATGGGATGATGCAAAATGCAACACATTGTTGATATTTTGTATCGGCTAACGTATTAAATAATGTGTTATTTAAACATTGTTGCTCGAATAATTATATTTTAGCTATTATCTAATACATACTATCTTCGTTTCTGGAAAAGTGTTACTATTATTTTTTTATTTTAACCTAAAAATATGTTAAATTGAAAAAGTAATAGTAATTTTATTTTTCAGAAACGAAAAAATATTATTTATTTTTTAATTTAAAAATTTATATAGAATTTTATTGGCTGACTACTAAGAGTTTTTTATTACGTTATTTTTTGGTTGTGGGATTTTGGTAGCTAGTTGTATAAATGAAAGTGTACGTTATACATCAAGAATAGATTTAATATTAAGTTATTGATGGATGGAACCACTCTCTTTAGTTATTGGATTCTTCTTCAATGCGTTATTTTTTGTTTCTCATATTTTTTTGTTTGTCATGGATAGTCTAACAGTATGCTAATTGCTTTTCCGAGTGATAAAAATATATTACTGCTCTACTCTGAAGTACAACAGAAACATTTACTTGTGTGGAGCCTAGTAAGTTCACGTATTTTTACCGAATAAATTGGTGACTATCCACGAACTATGTATTACAGTCTAAAATCGGCGTCTATTTATAACCTCGATCGGGAAACGCATTTTTTTCATACTAAACAAATTATTCACGATTTTTTCAAATTCTGGATAGATTTGCGAATTAAATTTTTCACCATATTCCAATTAAGTAGAAGATAATAATCATCATTTTGTACTCTATTACAATCAAGATGCACCAGACATAGTGATGATGTTGATGAAATGAACTATGATCAAGAAGTTTGTTGATGAAATCATTTGTTGTTAAAATCATGTTTAATATTTGTGTTAAAAATTATAAATAGGAGTAAAAACTATATATTTATGATGAATTTTTGATGCCGAATTAGCATAGACAAAGCACATTAAACACGCGTTTCTGCATTTTTTTCCAAATCAAGTATATTTGACCGAAAACCTGAACGAATTTAAATTTTGTATAGCCGATTTGTGTGTGCATTTGTACCGACCCGCATTTTGCCGTTAGGAAAAATGCTACCTAGGGTGTGGAGAATCATATGGTTGCTTTTGCGTATTATTACTCTTCTTATGTTTATGTAGAAATGCTGGTGTTTCGGATCTGCCTATAAAGCCTGGCTTTTTTGGGGGATGAGAAAACTAATTTGGGGTTACTTATTTATCCCATCCAAAGGCAAAGGATAAAGGGTGCCTAAATACGGTAAAAGTCCTAAATTATCCTCACTAGTTCAATTTACGCTTCTACCTTTTTAACCTTAAATTATTTTCTTTTATTTAATATTTTTATAATATTTTTTTATAATATCTTTTTTACTTTAAAAAAATAATTATTATTTTTTATCTTTTTAAATGAATCAAAAAAATTAATTAATTAATAAAAAAAGCAAGCTAGCCTACTATAATCGGAAGTACGGGATTTTGATTAGCTACAAATTATACTACAATCGGTTGCTAATTAAAACCACAAACTATCGATTGTGAAAGTAGAAAAATTTGAAAATTTTAAAGTTTTCAAAATTTATATGTGAGACTAGTTTCACAATCGGTAGATATATCAATCGCCGAAACTACCGATTGTAAAAGTAAAAAAATTCTAAATTTTCTAACTTTTGAGAAATTTATATTTGGGGCTACTTTCATAATCGGTAGATATTTGATTTCTCGAAACTACCGATTGTGAATGTAGAAAAATTCAAATTTTATATTTGCGGCTATTTTCATATTCAGTAGATATATGATTTGTCGAAACTACCGATTGTGAATGTAGAAAAATACGAAATTTTCTAAATTTTTAAAATAGTATATTTGGGCTATTTTCATAATCGTCAGATATATGATTTGTCGAAACTACAGATAGTGAATGTAGAAAAACTAGAAATTTTCTAAATTTTTGAAAAGGGGGATTTTACGTTACCTCCACGAATAATATGCTATTTTGCATTACCTCTCCTATTAATTTCAAATAGGCGAAGCTTCCCTTCTATTAGTTCCGCCGTGACCATGTGCAAATGTAGGGCACATGTATGTTATTATTTAATAATAAAAATATACAAAAAAATAAAACACTAAAATACCCTTTAGCCCAAATAAAAAACTGAACACGTGTTACAAGATGATCGATTCGATCTTACATTCAGAATCTAATCAAGTATATGAATGATCAAATTTGGATCTATTATTGAAATGTGTTTAGAGATATACACGTATCAAAATCTCACCTACCAAATACACGAAGAGGGAAGAGAGAAACCATTTTTTCCGTCTCAGAGAAGAAGAGAGACACACAGAGAAAATGATGAGATTTTTTAGTCTATTATGTACGATCAAAGTAGAGAAGGAGAAGAGAAACAAGAAAGATAAGTTTGTATTGGAAGGATTATAACATGCAGTATCTAGATCCGTGAAGATTATAAGTTATTTTTTTTGAATTTGGTTTAGCGTTTACTTGATTATTGTTTGGATTTAATGTTTTTTTGGTATGATTGTTAGATTTATTGTTTATAATGGTTAGTTTGATGATAATTGCAGTTTGATTTTATGGTTTTCAAATGTTTTTTTTCCCTTTGTTCTTCGTTAAATCTAGGGTTTGAATTTTTTTTGGGATAATTGTTGATTTTGTGAGATTAGAATGATTAGCAGTGTTGATTTATGGTTATTATATATGGGTTTTGTGAATATGGGTTTGATTGTAACCTTTGTTGGTGATAATGGTTGGTGTTTGAAACTGATTATGTTTATGTTGTTTTTAATTGTAGTGATAGAGTGGATTATGGTAAGAGAGTTTGTTAATTCATTATGGTGGATATTGGCCCAAAGAACATGCAGTTGGGGGATTTCACTATTTTGATTATATTAATGGTAAAGTACTGGATTTTCCTGGTTTTGATGGAGATAAGTTTTGTTTGGTTGATCTGATTGCTTCAATAGGAGATTGGCTGAATGGAATGAGAGGTATCATACAATTCCAGTTTTTGGAAAAAGGGTTCTTGTATGATATAGAAGATGATAGAGATTTGATTAGGTTTTGTAGTGATAGTGATCAAGATGGAGTTAATGAGGTTCATTTGTTTATGAATTATGTTAATCCCATTAGTGTAGGTACATCTGAAGGTGTCGAAAAGTATGTTGAAGTTGATCTCATTGGTATTGGCATATGTGTTGAAGTTGATCTCATTGGTCCATCTACACAGTCTCAGAGGGAAGTACCAATTGATAAATGTTATTTTTAATTGGATGATGAAGAGCCACATCAGTAGAGCCAGAAAGAGCCTAGTCAACAACCACATCAGCAGAGCCAGAAAGGACCTAGTCAATAGCCACATCAGCAGTCTAATCAGCAATTCACACCTATCAAGAAATACATCATTTCCAAAAAGCTTATTAGCAAGAAATAACACCAAAGAAAGTGGCTAGAAGAATTATAGCGGATGGACCTGTTGTAAGAAGATTGTCTCCTAGAAAGGTTCAACCTACTGTGAAGTAAAACACACAGAAAAGGGAAAATGTGGATGGTGATTCCCCAGCTGCAGGTGCATCATCAAAGAAGAAGAAGAAAACACATATAATTAAGTTGGATGAAGAGCATGAAACTGTAGAAAAGTTGTTTGATATGCCTGAAGAAGAGTTGGATGTACTCCCTGAGAGTACTAATCTCCGTAATCATGACATTGATGATTTTCCAATTAAAGATGATTATCACAGTAGTAGATCTAACAAATCATCGAGTGAGGATGAGAATGATGAAGAATATGAATGTGACACTGACTTAGATGAAGATGACTCAGCAGAGCCAGAAAGTTTTGGAGAATACCACAAGGTTGCAGACAAATATGATGATATGTATGAGGATGCTGAGGGTGAAGACCATACTCCATGGTTAGTTGTGACAGATCAATTGTTTGTTGGGAAGACTTGGCCAAATATGAAAGAATACAAGAAGTTTGTGACTAATTTGTGCATTGATAACTGTTTTGAAGTGAAAAAGGTAAAGGATGAAAAAAGATGATTGTATTGCAAGTGCGTGGATGAAAAATGTACATTCATGCTCAATGGTAACCTGTAAGTGTCCAACTAAAATTTACTTACCCATGTTATTAATTTTACATAGTTTCATATTTTGGTACTAACAATTGTGTGTATTCTGCAAACAATCTGATGGTCATACAATCAAAGTGACCAATAAGTATGTGGAGAAACACACTTGTAGTAACATGGGTGGGTCAAATGTGGACACATTGGCCAACTCCACTTGGATAACTTCAATTATAGAGGATGATGTAAGAGAAGGTGGTTACAACTTGAAGCATAGACAAATAAAGGATAGGATTTTGAATAAGCATGGAGTCTCACTGAAGTATTGGGTATGTTGTAAAGGACTAGGTAAAGCACTTACCAAAGCCTATGGGTCTTATGAAGACGGATATAAGTGGTCTCCTGAAGTTATGATGCATATTCAGTTGAAGAATGAAGGGAGTATAGCATCAGTTGCTACTGATTTGGATGAGGATTTCAGTTATTGTATTCTATCATTTGATGCTTACATGAAGGGTTTTATAGATGGATGTAGACCATTTATTGGGCTTGATGGATGCCATCTAAAAGGCAAGTATGGTGGAGTGTTTCTCTCAGCTGTGGCTCTGGATGCTAACAATGGTATATACCCCCTAGCAATATGTATATGTGATTGTGAAAATAAGGAAAACTGGACCTTATTTCGGAATGCAATTAAAGATAGGATACTTGCTCATAAGATGCCACTTACCTTTATATCAGACAGGCAGAAATGACTAGTTCCATCTGTTAAAGAAATTTTTCCTACTAATAGACATATGTTCTTCTTTAGGCATATGTTTGAAAACTTTAAAGCTACACACAAGGGAACTCACTTGAAAATACTAGCTTGGGGGGCATCAAAAGCTTATAGAGCTATTGATCACAAGAGATACATGGATCAAATGGAGAAAGATTCTAGGAGGGCTTATGATTGGTTTGCTGATAGAGACCCATACTTGGGATAAATCCACATTTGATTTATCTTCAAAGTGTGAGCATGTAACAAACAATTTCTCTGAGAGTTTCAACAGTTGGATGTTGGATGTTAGATCAAAGCCCTTGCACCGAATTTTGGAAGGTTTTAATTTGAAAATGATGGGATTAATGTTTGAGAGGAAAATGAAAGCTAAGAAATCGGAAAGTAATGGTCTGATTTTGGTGCCAAGAGCTGATAGAATTATGAAGAACAGATTAGAAAAGAAGAAGAGATACAAATTCTTTGGAGCAAGTGAGTATGTTTAGTGTGTGGTAAACAACTTAAGTTCTAGTAGATGGGATGTGGACCTACAGCAGAAATTATGTAGTTGTTGTGTTTAGGACATCATTGGTATTCCTTGTGTGCATGCAGTTTCAATTGCCACACACTTGCATATGGATCTCAACAAGTATGCTTCTAACTTATATATTCACTTCCAACTTAAACATTTCATAAATCTTATGCATTCACTCCTAATTTTATTCATTTTGCAGTTTGGTGGATGACTTGCACAAGGTGACATCTTACAAGAAGGCTTATGCAGGTGTAGTTAGGGCACGTGCTAGTCAAGAAAATTGGGTTGAGGTATGTCCTTCATGATTTCATTCTTATTTGCGGGTTGTACTAAAACCAAAATATTTATTGTACAACATGAAATGAATGTAAAAAAACCAAAGTTCAAGAGAAAGGCTGGTAGACCTAGGACTAAAAAGATTAGGTATGACATTAAGGGAAGACCTGAGACAACTAAGATTGGGAATAAAAAGAGTTCCCATTACAGTTCCCTTACCCATAACATCAGAACTTGCCTATCCAAAAATGCATCATCTACAAGTGGTAGGGGAAGATGTAGGGGGGTTGCACCACCTGGTCCCTCATCACAATCTGCTCCACAGTCTGAGAGGTAATGTTTGCTAACTTGTGTTATATTTTGGGTTTTTTTATATTACAAACTGTTACTAT
This sequence comes from Papaver californicum, assembly GCA_023531435.1. NCBI lineage: Eukaryota > Viridiplantae > Streptophyta > Magnoliopsida > Ranunculales > Papaveraceae > Papaver > Papaver californicum. Next base: position 1,341,027 of record JAJJMC010022104.1, on the reverse strand, counting down.
TTACTAACTTACATGATTTTAGGGGCATTGGAGCTGGAGGAAGAGGCACAACTGCTACACAGGCACAATCAAGAGGCAGAGGCAGGGGAGTTGCCCCAGATGTTTCATACTTTTAAAGCGAAAAGATATGCCTGACTGGTCCCAAAAGAGAGGGGTCTTTTCGTTAAAAGACGGACCTCATATTTCGGTGAATCTTTTAGCCGATGGATTGGAACTTTGAATTCGCTCTGGGCCTTTGCTCACTAAGTATCGTCATAGATGGAGATTTCATATAGAGGAACTCTTTCGGTGCCTTACGTTCTCCTAGGAATAAAGCAAGCTTTATCCTTTTAGTCAATAGAGCCCGACCGCCTAGACGACACCTACTTACTTCTTTGTATAAAGTCCTTACAAAGAGGTGGGTCTAGATTCAAACCCAAAACCAGCAGTGGTGCGATGCAGACCGCTACTTTCTTGATGTACAAGAAGAAAAGGCTTCTATGAGTTATCAACATCTGCATGTAATCCGCCTCAAAATGACCTAAGGGACGTTTATTCAATAATCAATGAAACACTAGGGGATAAGGACTTATTCGGAGCTAAAATCAGAAAAATTTCCCCTTGTTTCATATAAAAACTTGAATTCGAATGACAACCAAGACCTCCCTGTAGGAACGAATCTTTCTTACCCTTGCTTCGTAATAAATCATAAGTAGTGAGAAAGTAATAAATAATTTTGACGTGCAAACAACCACATCAAATTTTCAAGAGTGATAAAGAGGAGTACAATCAAATGGAAACCATAAGAACAAGAGTTTGAGTAGCTTTATACGTATAAATTTCTAGCGACAATGACAGTGTTAGATGTTTGATATCAAATTGCTAAGATGTTTTAGATTTTATTATTTGGATCCTAATATTCTAATTAAATTATGATGGTTAGTGTAATTTTCCTCTAACAAATGTATGAAGATTTTTAGTTTAAGATCATAAATGAAGTGATTCAAGGGAAGGTTATAGGAAGATGATAAAAAATAACTTAACATACATAAGGGTATTTTCTGTCTATATAAAAACAGTTAGTTGAGTCACATCCGACTCAAAAAACAAACATATTTTTATGAGTCAGATCCAGATGAATCAGGTGATCCGAGTCAGATACAGACCACTAAGATTCAGATGAGTCAGGTAAAAGAAAACAAACATGGTGTAACTTCAATGTTGTTGTGTTCTACGTTCTAGTCAGACTAATGTAGATAGCTTAGCTAAATAAGTTAGAGTATCAGGATTTTGAGCTTTATCTTCGGAAATTTTTTAAGTCAAAACTCTTATGGCGAATGGACCCGGTTTATAACTCGATAATCCCTTTAAAAATTTGTCTCATTTTTGAATTAAATAGTCGGTATTTATCAAAAAAAAAAACAAATTTTAAGAATAATTTATTGTTTTTGAAGGCTCTGACGAAGAGTATATACAAAAAAACCAGCCAAACATGAGTATCAAATAGTACATAACAATATTTCATAATCAAGAGTAAAAGTGTGATAAGCAAACATCGTAAAAACATGTTTTTTAGAACGTAAAAACTGAATTCATTTTTGTGCACATTCCTCTAAAGATTATATATTTGATATGTTAATTTGATTGGTTGATTAGTTAAAGGATGACCCAGTACCATCCATGTTTAGAATCTTGACCTTTGTTATCTAACTTCCAAAACTAAATCAGTGATGGAAATTAAAATGTCACGTATACACTTATTAAAAAGTGTGCACAAAATAAAACTCTAAAGAAGCCAAGCCCATAAAATTGGTTAGTCTTGTCATGTTTCCTTAAAAAGTGCGTTTGGGAAAACTGATCAAGTTTTTCAAACCCAAAAGGCTATGAGTCTGATTAATCTTGAAAACTAGCCTACCAAATTAAGATTGTGTAAGGCTTATACAAGCTTCACAAATAAAGAGGACCCAATGCAAAAGTAAAAATATTTTTTCTCATTCACTCCGTGGTCAAAAACAGGGACAAATTCACATTCTTTTTTTGAAAATAATTCTCTCGGAGTGGGTATAGATCCCGCTAGCATATGGAAAATATCATGAGACCGAAAAAGTTGGTTTGACAGTTAGTTTTTCGGTGATGAATAGAGTTTTGGATACGCTGACATGTGGATGTCTGTTATTTCAGTGGGTTTTACAACTAGGTTATTCCTTTTGTAATTCTTTTCGTTATTATTTTTGGAGAAAAGTGGATTCTTTTTTTTAGCAGAAGAGGTAGGGATGTTAATCCCAATGCGAAATCCAATAGTCGTTTTCGAAAATCCGGGATCTTATAGGATATTATCCGATATAGCTCGGATGTCGGAAACGGATATTGTATCGGATATTTTCGTGTTATCGAAACGGAACCGGCTGAGCCAGTATCCGTCCGATAACATCCAATACCGATAGCATATAGAAATTATCGGATAGTTATCCGAAATTATCGAAAATTTAAAGTGAAAAAACAGGTGTTAAGATTTATATCAGCTATCGGATATTTATCGGATAATATCCAATATCCGTTAAGCTCATAGAAACGAAATCGGATTTAAAGTTTAAGATTTCGTCGGAACTTATCGGATATTAAATATACGATAAACTTATCGGATATCGGAACCGACTGAGCAAATATCCGATAACATCCGTTGATAGTCCAAAGAGGAAGTTTTCGTGTGACAAAAGGGAGAATTTTGAATCTATTATATATACTGTTTTTAACTTTTCATAATTCATTAAAAAAAAACATGAGCGTAAGCATCTTATGTTTTGTTCCATGACATCAAATTGAAATTGGCTAAACAAAAACACCTTCTTTATTTGTTACATGTTGTTTGGCATAATTACAAATTACAAAGGATCCGAAAAAGAGTTGTGAGGATACAAGGGTAGATATTTAATTTCTTATATTCTTGAGTACTATTTCCATCAAGACTCTCGAAAGACTTTTGTATAAATAGAGGGAGACATTCTTCCCTCTAGAAATCAATTTGAGATTTTAGAAAGAGACCAAGTCTACAACCAGAGAACAGATAGATTCTTAGACTCTATCACAATTTCCTGGTAAGTTAATAATGTTTTGAAATTTCTCACTACTTTCACTAAATTTCTCTACCTTCAGAATTCTCCTTGAATGTTTCCATCTTATAACAACACAACTTTGGAAAGGTTTTTGATTGGCCTGATTATAGTGTGATTATGCTTATTTTTCAGTTTTATTATTGACTAGAGTATGAATTTATTGTTGCATCTACAAAATTGTATACAAATTTGGGGAAATCCTAAAACTAATTTCCTTCAGTGAGAAATGGACAAGGAACAAGAATTAGAGTGGATTGAAGCACAAAAGGTTGTTACAACCGTAAACCTTTTGGATGCAGCTAAAAAGCAACTTGAGTTTCTAGCAATTATTGATCGGTATCGATGTCTTTACAATGATGGGCCGGTTTTACGGAGGGCTATTTACAGGTACAATGCACCAAACAACCAAGTTTGAATATCTGTATATATTTTTGTCTTTACTTGTTTGCTATTACAACTTTATGGATAGGCTAGGCTACGCTACAGAGAATCATCCCAATTTGCACTATTATTTTTTCCAAACTTTTTCTTGTTAATTGCTTCAACCCAAACTTGTAAATTTGATTTTGATTTTTTTCTTATTTTGTCTCTAGTATTATACCTCAAAACCACAGCCTCTGATCTCATGTAACGTATAACTTGGGAGTTGCTTTTCATACTGTTTGATAAAACACCTATGAGAATATCTCGATGTCATCCTAGACTTTACTTTAGCTAAGTCGTATGTAGTACCATTTTGTGAGTAATTCTAATTTGTCGAATCTCATGGACTGAGATTTGTTGTTAACATTGAGATTTCAAGGATCTCTTAATAAGGGTTGATATGATTGAAATAGGAGGGAGCTTGTCACATGCTGTTGGATTAAGGAATTAGTTTCCTTCTTATGGTGGTCCCTTAGATTTGATGCTGTACAATATATTAATGTTAAGCCTATGACTTTTTTTTTTCTTCGTATTTTTAGTTTCTTATTGTGTTGAAGATAGTCTATCAGTATGATATCTGAAAGTCGATCATTACAGTGCAATTGTAACTGTAATGCATATGGTGGTTCCTAATTCCTTGGTTAGCAGAGAATCTATAGGAAAATGTTAGATTAAGGGAACTATAATAGGCACCGTGATGACTCAACACACCTATTTAGAATTGCAGTATTTGTTACAGTCGATTAAAGTTTAGATTCTTAATTAATGAGAACAGTCAAATATTGAAATTGTGGCTCAGAACCGTCTGTTACCGTTCAGATTTTTGGCTACCATTTCCTAAGTCGCATATTGGATTGTCAGCATGTTTAAGCCTGCAACTTGAGTCATTGCGTTGAGGTGTTTAATATGATGCTTCGTGATTCCCTTATTGTTAGCTCATAACTTTTGTCGAACCCCACCATGCAAGCGGTCAACTAGTACACCATACAAGCAAGTTATTACTGCATTTTACTAACTTTAAGTATGCACTGAGGACTCAATTCATCCACTCGACATGATTTAGATAGTATTTTTTCTGATGGGATATCGTAGGTTTAGCCTTTTTGAGGGAGTTGGGGACTGCGTAGTGGTTGTTTTGTTTGTGTGATTGGTCTTCTAATCTTGGCAAATGGTGTACTGCAGGTACAAAACTTGTTGGCTTCCTTTGCTTGCCAAGCATGCTAAGGGTGGGATTTCAGAAGGGACATTGGTTGTTCCTTTGGATTGTGAATGGGTTTGGCACTGTCATAGACTGAATCCGGTAAGTTTGTATACGGGATTTCAAATTTATTGTAATTCTTTACTAATCTGGTATTAGGAATGATCAGATTAGTCATGCAGGTTGCTAAGCTTTTTTATTGGATGCTTCTGTATACGTAAGGTACAAAATCGATTGTGAGGAATTTTACGGACAGATTTTGGACAATGTAAATGTTATATCAAAGGTTCAAGGGGGATCCACGAAACAAACTGAAGAAATCTGGAATCAGTTATATCCCAATGAGTCGTATGAGCTTGACCTGAGAGGCACTTTCGCAGATGAGACTTCTGAAATCCTTTCACATGCTCCAGAAAGTACCACATATGATCTAGTTTCTGCTGTTAAAAGGCAGAACTGTTTCTTTTACCAGGCAACAGGGGATTTCAGCGTTGTTCCGTTCGATTTTACTCACCAACATAAATGGTCAAAATCCAAACAATTTGCTGTATATATGTAATACTATTGTGAATGCAGTATATACTTCCATGATTAATATCCCGTGACATGTTTTTGTCAGGTATCTAAACCCAACATGAAGCATGAACTCTTTCTTGAAGGCTCTGTAGCCAGATATAAAGGATTTCTTCATTTGATTAAGAGAAACAGGGAGAGGTCTATTAATCTTTTTTGTGTGCCAACTTATGATATTGATCTCATATGGCATACTCACCAGCTTCATCCAGCTGCCTACTGTAAAGATGTGGTTCAAGTCACCGGCAAGTTGTTAGAGCATGATGACACAGATTCAAACAGAAGCAAAGGACAGAAGCTTGATGTTGGATTTTCAGGAACTACTAATAAATGGGAAGAGTTGTTTGGATCTAGGTATTGGAGGGCAGGGGCAATGTATAGAGGCACTCCTCCATCACCTGTTACTCATGTTCCATGGCAATCAAATATGATGAGCAAGAAAGTTGTTCCTTTGAGTGACTCTCGCAAAGAAGTTCAGCTTCCTAATGCAAAGCATATAGAGGTAGGCTACTAAAACCTTCTAAAAGTTATACGTAGTATTTTTTATTGTCTGAATATATAGGTGTGTGTTCTTGAATGGATGACATTAAATTGTTGTGTGTTTCAACACTTAAAGTGGAGTTTTTTGCTTGTGAGTCTCAGTCCTCTTTTACTCTTTCAAATTTCAGATTTGTTTGGAGATTGTGGCAATAAAAGATTTACCAGTAGGACTCAAGGGAAGCATTTATGTTCAATTCAGTAAGAGAATGCCAGATTCTCTATTTGATGCAAAAAGAAGACTTAATATTTTGTCCGTGACTAGGGAGAAGCAGGTTGCTGTCTTCCAGAGTGAACCTACTGGAGAGCTTTTCTTTGAACTTGCATTCCAGTCAGCCTCTAGCTTGCCCATATCAAAGCGGACCAAAATCATTGGCACAACATCAATCTCTTTGAAGGATTTGATCGATCCAGTCAATAAATTGTCATTAGAAAAATGGTTTCAGTTGGAGCCAAGTTCTGCCACTGATAACTTCAACCCAATCTCTCTGCGTATTGCTGTCTCCACTACTGCTCCAACACCTTCTCCACATGTGCTTAGCATGGTCCGGTCACGTCAATTCGCAAAGAACTCCTGTTTCTTTGCATTTCCTGGAAGTAATCAACATGCTAAAAGTTGGACATCTGTCGTGGATGAAGTTGGCAATGAGATCCTCAAAATTCAAATGAGGTGACTATCAAATTCTAATATTTCCTTTATGAATACTTCTTGGTAATTTTAGATGTTGCCCAGAACTTAAATTATAAACAATTTTATATAAGACCTGAACTGTATTACATAATCTTATGCATTTCAGGGAAAAGAAAGCAGATGCAAAATCTAGTTTAATTTCAAAGAAAGAGGTTGTTGGAATTATAGGACTCTCTGATGAAACACAGATTCTAGCGGAATTCGCAGGAACAGGATGGTCGTTGTTAGATTCTAGTGGGTTCTTTCAGCTTCAGACCAAATCCAACGAACAAGGTGATATCATTGAGCTCCGAGGTAACCGGATGGTAAGTGTCCTCGCCATGGTATTTTTTTTCTTCTTCCTTGTCCTTTTACTGTTGTAATTGAGCTACCTCTCTTTGTGATACAGGTGAAACTTTTCCCTGGTAGAGCGCTAGAATATGAACCCAAACGCTGTGAGAGGCAGAAGACTGAATCAGACTTTGTTACAGTAGTGGAGTTCTCTGAAGAAAATCCATATGGAAAGGCAGTAGCATTACTTAACCTGAAATCTGGGTTTCTGAAGGTATTGTACATCACTTTTATATTTGTCTGGTGACATAGTTTGTTCAATTGACGTGCTTATAACACTTAAATCTAATGTAGGTAAAAGAAGAATGGTTTGTTTTGCCTGGAATTACATTGACTCTCATACTCTCTGATATCCTGAGAAAAGATGGTCACATTGAGCTAGTTGGCAATGAAGAAATCTCAGAGAAGATGGATAGCTTAATTGAAGAAAATATTGAAGGGTCTAAAGTTGGTCAAAGTAACAAATTCGCTACATCAAAAAAGGAGGAAGAGGCAGCCAAGCAAGGAAGTGTGATAGCACCAGAAAAAGGTGGGTCTGGAGTCTACGGGTATGGAACAGCAGGTAACAAAGAGTAAAAAAATGTTGCCAATAGTGGTGGCTGCGGTAGCGGTTGCGGAGGTGGCTGCGAGAACATGTCAACAGCGGTGGGTGCGGCATTGGTTGTGGTGGCGGATGTAGGAATATGGTAGAGTGGTGGATGTGGTAGCGGTTATGCGGAAATATGGTAAAGAGTGGTGGTTGTGGCAGTGGCTGTGGTGGTGGGTGCGGAAATATGTTGGCAAAGAGTGGTGGT
>JAJJMC010022104.1:1295503-1318389 GCA_023531435.1 Papaver californicum | reverse complement strand
TAACTTGATCTTCTTCCACGTGTCATGCTTCTTTAATTTACTAACAAAATGTAATTCTTGTCCTGTTATTTTTCTTTTTTAAATAAAGGTTAACATTCCGTTAAGTGTTAGGTGACAATTATTTAACTTATTAAAAATCCTATTTATTTCTAAACCACATGTTTTTAGCGGGGACGGTAAATAATTCGACGATCCTGAATACGGTGTAACGATTCTAAACCGGACTTGATGAACCTGAAAAGTATTGTAGAGTGTCGATTCTCCACCATCTAAGAACCCCAAGACAATTGGGAATGATGAATATTTTTGGAGAATGATATAACAAACCTGAAACGGGTAAACGATCCTGAACCGAACTCGTCAAACCTTACAAATGATGTAAAAGGTTAAAGTGGCAACGAGTAAAGGATAAATAAGTAAATTGTTGTGTGACTTAACTATGATAAATAGAAATGTTGACAATAAATCTATATTTGAAAAGTTCAAAAAAAAAAAAAAAAAAAACAGATCCATATTTATAAACTGGGTTTTCCAACATATCTATATTATGAAATAGTCCAACATCACTTATGACATATTTCTTGTAATTAATCTTAAAAGTCAATAGTAGAACCTCTTCGGTTTCCACAATTATATTTCTGAGAATATAAAACTTATTATTATCCAAAGGTCCTAAGGTTATTAGTATAAAGGTTTGATCAGAAAGGTTTCATCGATTAACCACCCTTAAACATTTCCAATGATAATTTGGTGTATATCTTATATGTAAATTTTAATCTACGAATGTGGGATCAAAATCGTCTTAAATAAGGAAGTAGAAAAAAAAATAACAACAACAATTATAACATTCTCTAATGTGGGTATCCAAAATTCCTTTTAAATAACGTCTGCATCATATCAGGTTTGATCCTAAGTCAAGAAATTTTTTGTGCGAACTTAACTGCAGGGTCTTTTATACTATTTAAAGAAAAAATCCCTAGAAATGTAATACTAATAATGATAAACATCTTTTTTGGTTATTGACTAATAAAAATAAAATTATAATAAGGAAAATTCAAATAGACAATGATTATTCTACAATTATAACACGACTCCTTTTATTGAATCATGAATCAGAGCTTTGGGCTCAATTTTTTTATACAGATTCTATAATTCAAATGTATTATGTATATAATATTTAAGATATAAAATCAAAAAATAATAAGTGGTTTCTGAATTAGATCTTAATATGGCACTTTGAGGTCATGGGTTTTATCCCTTCCGGCTTAAAATCATTAATCGTTACACGAATCGATTCTCGGGTTATGTTGAATCATGCGAGATTTTTATAGATTTTTCAAGCTTAAATAAATATTTTTTTTGACCAAAAAAAATTAAAATCATATATTGAAAAAATAAACGGATTATACTCTAGCACGTGATAAGAAATGGGAGAAATACAAATTAAAACACTACATCATTCCAATTAAAAAAAATGCTACTAATCGGAATACCCCTAAAGATATCCAAATCTGAAGCCCATAATATTAGAGAAGATATCACTTCTGTGATTATATTCTCTACCAAGCTTAAATATCTATATACATGATACATAAAAATAGTGAGCAGCTTAGCGGTTAAGCATGTTGTTTCATACATCATTGGAGAGTTGGTCGAGTCATATCAGTATTTTTTTTCCTTACCAGATAAGACGGACGAGAAAGATGAGTTTGGAATAAATTATAATTAAGAGTTAAAAGGGCATTCGATTTCATAGAAAAAGGACATGTTCAGAACCGGTCCTTGTGCGGTCGCTCCTGTCGCACTGCTTTAAGTTCGGTTATGATCGTGATAACTATAATAATCATTTTCCCGTTTTTCTTTGTATCGCCACAAAGGTCATCACCACTTTCACATTATTAATTTCCCACATCAACTTACAGATTTATCGCTTTGCAAAAAAAATTAAGAGATCTACAAAACAAATATAAACAAAGGATATAAAAATATCGAGAATTTTATTTTTTTAGGCATTTGAGTGAATGCATATATTGTGCATTTGTTTTCCAGAAAATGTATAAGTAAACATGCAACTCTTTTTTAATGCATAGACACCATGTTTTAATTTTTTAGGCGGATAGCATCTGTTGTTCAGAGGATACATGGACACCTCGTTAAAATACACCCCAATTTCTATCTTTTTATGTATGCAACCATATTTCAATAGATGCATATATCATGCATATATTATTTAATGGATGCACATACAACATGCAACTATCTTCAGTTGATGCATAAATAACATACATCCATTTTTAGGTTAGTAATGAAAATAGTTATTTTTTTATGTATAGACATTGTTTAGTGGGCAGATAAATAACATGCATCCATTTTTCAGTGGATACAAACATAACACATCTATATTTTATAAATATAAAACATGCATTAATTTTTCAAGTGTAAACAGAAATATTATACTTACGTTGTTCAGGAAACATGAAACCAAGCCAAAAATCCAAAAAAGAAAAAAAAGGAAAAATGAGCAACAATTGTTTGGTGAATGCATATTATAGATGCATCCAAAAATTTATTCGGTGGGCCTACAACATGCAACCATATATGTGTTGAAGCCTATTATGGGGAATAAAAGAAACTATTTTGTTATACAAATTAATAACCATGGTGATAAGGGGTGTCTTATAAATAAGTAATTATTAAATTGTCCTTAAATAGTTTAATTTAAAAAAAAGCCCTTCTAATAATTTTTAAAAAAACTAAACCTAATCAAAAATCAATTTCCATTTATTCCTTCTTCTTCTTCTATAGCCGAATTGGTAAGTGCATAAATTACATATTTTTAGTATTAAATATAGATTTGTATTTTCTATAATTCTTGCATATTACCTTGTATTATACATGTTTCCTAGTTTATATCTTTTATTAGGTGTATCATCCAAAAAGGAGCTACAAAGTGTTAGAATGAGCAAGGAAGTGAAGTACTACAAAGGAAGAAGGATCAAAGACCAAGTGGAACTTGTTCAAATCCAGAATTTATTCTCATCATCTTGAATACAACGGAAATATGAAGCCAACTCAAAAAAATGAGGTCATTCAGAGGTCGTATGAAGAAGTTATGAGCAAAATGGTGAAACCAACTTGGATTTAGTTTCTGTTGGGCCTGCGTGGGAAGAGAAAGAAGGACGCGTTTTGGGCTTGCCTTGGAAAATTTTTGGTTTTTCTTTGGGACTTCTAAATTGAGGAAACTTGCTCCCAATGGGTCCCAAACCCTAGAAGAGAGAATACTTGAGAGCCAAGTTTTGGAGGCTATGAAAGAAGACACATAAGGCTTAAACAAGGAAATATATCATCCACCTCTCATATTACAATCCACATCTAAAACCTAGGGTTTACCCCTTTAGGGGGAAACCATTATTCTTCTTATTTTCCTTTTTCTTTGTAGTATGAATAGCCAATTCTTTTGTTGATTAAGGATGAATTCGATGTTCTAGACGTAAAGCTTTATTAGTGATACAAGTTTATTTGGATTTTTAATCATTATCGTTTTTCTTTACTATATCGAAGATTTATGAGTGATTCTTAGATTGTTTGGAGTGCGCACTAAATTAATTTATTGAATAATCTATTGTTATTGAAGATTTTTGAGATAGGTATAATAGTCGAACACCTCCTACACATGTAGAGAATGTGAGACCTTGCAAATGGATTATGTGGAGCAATTGCATGTGAAGACAACACTAGTAAGTAGACCGAGCTTAAGCGTTTGATGCTATGATCAACCTAAATTCACAAACCCTAATGTATTCGACTGGATTACACCTTGAGAGCTTATTCTTGGTGGCTAAGATGGATAAGATCTGGTAGTCAAGCGCTTTCGTATATAGTGAGACAAGGAGTTTTGGGGATAATAGAGCTTATTTCCATTCTACAGTTGGCGATAAATGATTCTGACAGAAGATAATTAAGTATGCTAATTAAGTTAACGTTTGATAACGAAAAATGACTCCTTAATCTTATTTTCTCCTTATTATTTTTATCTTTTTAGTTAATTAATCAACCAATCCTCTTTAGTATTTTATTTTATTATATTTTTGTTAATCTAATTAACATATCAATTACACAGCTCTCTGTGGGAACGATCCATACTGTCGTTATATTACTAGTTAATTAATGAGAAATATATAGATTGATTTGTTGCACTTACGACACGCATCATGAACGCTCTCCTCCAAAACCGATTTCAAATTTTCATCATCGTCGATTCATAAAACTATGATCGTCAATTAAACCCAACTAGAAAAGGAGTTATATAAAGCATTATGCTAGAGATAAGGTTAATAATCCGGGATTTGCATCTCGAGCAAATCAATCTAGTGAAGTAGAAGAAGAAGAAGAAGAAGTTGAAGAAGATATCAAATTAAATAAAGTTGGAGAGCGAGAACCATATCTTAATTGCTCATAAATGTACATTAGAAGGTATTTTTACAAACCCATGTCTTATATTATTGTGTTTGATTGATAGATTTAGTTTAATTAGTAAATAACTAGGGTTTTTTGTCTGTTACAGAGTAACGTTCGGATGATAATGATAGCCGAACCTTGTTTTGTTCTTCGTTTTGAAGTTGCAGATGAACAATTTGGCTAATAATTAAGCACAAAAAGAGCATCGAAATTTATGTTGGTATTGAAGAAGAAAGTGAAGTTTGACTAATTTTTATTTTGTTTATTATAGCCGAACTTTTACTCTATATACTAAAACACAAGTTATAAAGTTCGGTGCTAAATCTTTTTTCGAGATAGCCGAACTTTTCTTTTTTTGACATATGCTAAAGTTTTTCAGCCAAACTCTATTGTTTATTAGCCGAACTATATTGTTAATTAGTTGGATTGTATTGTTTATTAGCTGAACTCTATTGTTAATTAAATTTTCTACTTTGTATTAGTAACCAGAAAAAAAGGTAAAGGTATATATAAAGGTAAAAAGAGGAGTAACATTTAAGTAACTCCTTATAATTATAAACACTTGATCCTCGAAGAGGCAAAAAAAAAAATTGGGAACAGGTAACAGGGGAACTACCAAAGGTAGTGTTTTACCTCTGGTTGTCATTCGTGAACAACCGCAAGAGATACATAGAAAAAAAGAGGTGGAGGAAGAAGAATAAGAAGTAGAGGGTGGAGGACAAGGAAAAAGAGGAGAAGAAAGAGATAATGAAGAAGAAGAAGACGATGAAGAAGATGAACCACAACAACAAGTGAAAGAGAAGAAAGAAAGAAGCTTGCTACACCTCGGAAGACATGGACTCACATTCCGAGTGATGATAAGCTAATACCTGCTGCAGCGAACAAGAAACCCCATGGTATTCCAAAAGATGGAAGAAAGGTGTCGATTGGCTATAAAGAGTCTCATATTTTGGCAATGAAAACCTATGAGACTAGGGTATTAGCCTAATCCCTGACTTTTTCTTTGTCGTTTTTGTTAATTGTGTTTAATCATTTTGTGCGATGTGTTTTGTGCAAGATCATAAGGATGTGGTTTGAACATTGAGACACCATAGGGCCAAACCTTGGGATTTTTTTGAAGAGGTTGATGTGGTCGTAACTAAAGCACAAGCCTCTGGTTTATGGTATACAATACATTACGCCAAGACCAAATTTGATTCAGTGAAATCCTCCACCTTTGTTGAGAGATTTTGTCTAGAGACGTAGACTTTTCATCTCCCATTCGGCGAGATGGAAATCACTATCGATGATCCAAAGAATATTTTGGGCCTTAAAGTGACCGTTAAAAGTGTAGCCGAGAATTTTAAAGAATCAATGACTTGGGAAGAGCTCCATGAATTGGAGTTATGTCGCGCTGCAAAACAGTTGAAACCCGGGACCGAAGGTCGGGTGCAAATACATGGTAAGAAAGATAAATTTTTTGAAAAACATCAAGTTGAAGAGGTTGAAAGAAGAGTTTAAGAACACAAAGAAGAGAGTAGAAAAAAGGGAATCGATGATGCAGCTGCATACTTGTTGTACACTTTCGGCAGCCTTATCTTTCCCGACCTTAGTGGAAACAAGGTGGATTTTTATTTTACAAACACACACTTCATACAGTGGAGCGACACAAACTTGGTACAATTTCACTTCATCACTTGATAAAAAGTCATGTATTGCGTCAAACACCATGACAAACTTGTCAAGACACCCAAAAAAATTTATCTTCAAATCGGTGGTGATCTGTCTCTACCATACTTGTATCTTGGTGGTCGAAATATTTGTGTTGGTTTGTATTCGCATACAAAAACCTTTCTTTGTGAGGTTCCAACAATTCTTTAGCAAATAGAAAATGATGCTTGGATATCCGGTGCCGCAGAACATAATAAGCATTTCAAGATTTTTTTGGTACATGTCTTTGGTAATTAACCTTACCAAAGCATCTCATTCGTTGGAGAAACAATCTCACAACCATTCATTTTCTTCATATTTTTTCTTGCATTCCTCCTTTTCTTTTATTTGTTCTTCCACCGGTAGTTTAGTATCCTCTCTAGGTCTTCTTCAGTGGTTTAATTTTTGGTTGGCACTTTTTGCTAACATTGTTACATATATGAAACGTACAAAGAAAGTTGGGCGTCCGGAAATGCCTTAAAGATAGCATTCATCAATGCTACCTCTTGGTCGGTTACCATCACCTTATGAAGATTATCCTTCCGAAAGATTAACTTACACTATTCTAACCCCCAATTTGGTCTCGTCTTCCAAATAACAAAAGGCCACGATGAATGGTGCCTTGGTCGACGTATGCCCAACTATGTTCATCAAGGGCATCTCATATTTGTTGGTCTTGTACGTGCAATCCAAGAACCTATGGCAAGCATTGAGCCAATTGGATGCATCCCGGGTGGATAATATATAGGTCTGTGACTTGTCCGAACTCATCCAATTTCTTTTGGACCGTGTAGTTGTGCTTCTCCACCAACCATATCAATTATTGCATCACCAACCTACCTTGAAAATCCTTCTTTCTCAAAGTACTTATCTGTTTTAGGGTGGAAAAAAATGTACTACAAAAGAGTACTTTCAGAAGGTCCGAGAGATCAAAATCGAACAGGACAAACCTAAACCAAGAAATGGCCGTTTAAATCCTGCTTCGATCACAAAGGTGGAGTTGATGAGTTGGTCTTAGTGGAGGAAAGGAAAGAAGGTTGAGAATCAAGAGTGTGATAAAATAATGTGTCGTTTAAGAATGGATTATCTATGTGATAAATCTTTGTTCTGTCTTGCCTCGAATATGTGAAGCTATCTATTTATAGTTTTAGAGGAGACACACTGATTTCTCGTAAGTGGTGGAAGTTAGAAAGAGGTGGAGAAGTGACGATTGTGGAGATTGTAGTGGGACCGTGTCCGTAAAGTAAGGAAGACTTGTCTAATCACTACTCTTATTCCTCTCAAATGTTTTATAACCGTCCCACTACTAATTACCTTCTTGTTCATAGATGTGTTACCACAATGCACGATTGTCGTAGATCGCTAGACCAATACCCCTATGTATTGTATTTGATATCTCATAGAAATAATAGAGTCGTGAACTACCACTATTTTGATTAGGTAAGTTCAATAACTTGCTAAGTTAGTGAGGCAAGTTGCGCAATTCACTAAATTGATAATTAGACTGATCATTGTCGAGTCTGGTAAGTTCAATGGTTATGTACCATCTTAGGAGTAATGGCCAAACATCAGCTTAGAAGTGACATGGCATAAATTTTGGAGTGTCTGAAGCCAAAATTACACGAAAGTTCTTGAATACCAGTCGTGGCGCATTCAGAAACTGGGCAAAATTTTTGTTGAATATCCATATATGGCTGGTTCTGACACTATGAAAACGCTGATGTAGTGATGCGTCCCTAGGGACGCGTCTTGGAAGATTGGCGCTAGCTCGAGCTAGCGCCAAAACAAGGCTAGTGCTGCCTAGTGCCAACGCCAAAAATTTGGTGACGCATCCCTGAGGACACGTCTAAATGGAGCTGGCCAGCGCCAACAAGAATGAGGTGTCCCTAGGGAAGCGTTTTGAACAAAGCTGGCACTGGCCAAGCCATCGCCGAAGAATATGGAACGTCCCCGAGGACGCACCTTTGAACGAAGTCGGCTTTGTAATGATGCGTCCCTAGGGACGCGTCTTGCTCGAGCTAGCCTGTGCTATTTGTGCAGCGTCCTTGGGGGTATTGTGCGCATAGCTACGCATCCTCGGGGCATAGATCTTTGATTGTGGCGCGTCCAAGAGGAACAACACATAATTTGTGACGCATCCTTAAGTAAGAAATGCTAGAGTGGCATTGTTTTGATGTGTTCTTTGCGAACATGGCATTAAGCTGGAATGCGTCTTCGAAGATCAGGCATTAGCTATTCCCAGAATAAATAGATGTTATTTGAATATCGATGCGTATTTGAGACAAGCTCAAGGAATTTAGCTGTGGAATTTATGCGACCTGAGACTGGTACGATATAGCATAAATATTGTAAATGTTAGGGAGACTACGAAATCAGTATAGAACACCTGTAGTTATTTGTATATAAGTAGAAATACAATGTTTTGTATTTTGTTGCAAAGTCAGAATATGCGCACAAATATGCACGAATATTTATATGTTTATGCTGCTCGGAAAATGGCGATTTTATAATTCTATCCTTGTCAAAAATCCACCATCTACATTCTCTCATTGTTGATGGTTTGTAAAATGGACTTGTTATCCTTATCATCCACCTTCAATTTTCCAATGGTTTTAATTGGTGCCATATATGCTCGCGATATTTTATGTATTTCCATGTATTATTTGGTTTTGATCCTTTCGGCTCTTGCATGTCCATGAAGATCATGTGAATGTGGGTGGTTATGACGATAATCCATGGTTCAATATTTTCTATATTTGTTGAAGTTGAAAATGATCTTCAAGGGCATGACCTTTTCTTCGGTTTAGTCTTATTCTTTCTCCCGGTCTTCCCAATATATACATAAATCTTCTTATTCCTACTTTTGTTTTTTCCCACTTTTCTCACAAACCATCTCAAACCAGTCATTTGTCTATTGCCAACTAATACGCGATTTATTTTCATTCCACATTCCTCAGCCCAAACCTTTCCTTCGACTTTACTTTACCATGTTTACATGGAGGCAGATTTAAATATAAAGTTAGTAAAGCTTTGGAATATACTTAAGAAAATAAAGTTAAACATTAATTGGTTACCTACCAATTCATTTGAAAATGATCTTTAGTATATTCGTAAATTATGTCAATTGGGAGAAGGTTGATCCTCCATTGGTACAGGTTGAAGAACGATCTACGAGGTTGGATGAAGAAAAAGATAAATTCCTTGAGGGTTCGGTTGATTCGAAATCTGGATTGTCAACCCAAACGGCAACCACACTGACTTTCCTAACAGATTCAATGTTCGGCTGGTATGAAATGAACTTGTTTAACTAAACTTTTAAATTGTGTTTTAGATCAAAACTAAGTATCAGTTTCGGTCGGTCATCATAGTTAGCCAAATTTTTCTCTAGTATGACATGCATAAGAAAGTTCGGCTGGTTAATATTACACGTATAATTAGATGACCTTGTAACTTGTTAATTTGTTGAATTTTAAATTTCAAATTCGTCTAACAATTAGTGTTTTCGAATTAGCCGAATTGTTTATCTATGTGTCATACAATCAACCTTGGCTAATCCTATATAAGTCGAACCCAACACTGGTTGACCGATCTAGTTTGTAAAAATTCAATATTTTGAAGAATTCAATCTACAAAAAGGACATTAAACCTCATTTAGAAGTATACATGTGTATTATCAGCATAAAGTTTCTTATCCATATATTCATCTGCGGGATTTGGCTCATAAAAATCTCCATCGTACTTTGAGGCTGGTTTTTGAGTTTGGGTAAAATCATTCTCATAATCCAAAAAATAAGTCAATCTCGGATCTCCATTATAGTTAATATGTACTTTCTTAGCTTTTCGAGATGAAAATTTGGCTTCCTCACATTTATCTATTGGTAACTTGAATCAAGTTTCTTCTTCTTCTTTTTCTATAATAAAACCCTAACTATTTCTAACAAAATATATATTTCTCTTTAAAAAAAAAATACTAACACCAAGTTTAATCAATCAATACTAATCATTAACATTAACACTAATCAAATAGGGGCATTGCTGTCATAATAAAAAATAGTGGATATAAAGATTTGAATTTTACTATTCAATACTCTACTTTGTCCAATTCAGTAGAATACAAAATTTTATTGTATGCTCCAAAACAGGCTTCATAAGTTTTTGTATTTTAAAAAATTGTGGGCCTAGATATAATTATTTAACCCAGGTTTGCTTGACAATAATAATATTTGTTATAAACTAAAAAAACAGAGAATAAAAGATACAAAGTGGAGAAGAAGAAGGAGAGAGATTTCTATTAATGTGTAAAGTTACAAGGATGTATGACTCTATAGAATAAGAGACTTGGTACCCAAGTATTTGGAAACTCTAATCTTAGACACAAAGGGCATCTTAGTAAATAAACTAGGTTTATAACACTCCCCCTGATGACCACTGTGGCTAAGTTATTACAAACATACCAGGAAAACTCAAAAAAGAAAAACCTGAAAATGTGTAAACAGAAAGACTTGAAATAGTGTTGGACACACAAATGTTTCCTCTTTAAAAACTTGACAAGGAAAACCTAGTGGGACATAACCTTGACGAAGGAAAAAGAGTACGACGCGATAAGTTCAGTAGAATGCACCTTGTATGATGGTTCTCTCCCCCTCGTGAGTACTACCGTCAATTCTTGGCTTGCAAATATTTGAGTCGAGACTTCCCAATTTCGGTGAACAAAGTTCTTGAATTTAAAAGATTATTGTGCTTTCGTGAAGAAAATTGCTAGTTGATGAATTTTTGTTTTGTGTAACACAAGCAGTGTTATCTTCGATTAATACTCATGTTAAATTTACGTTCTTCTTCAACACATTGAGGACTTGTATCATGGATTACTAGCTTTTCGAAGATGATTTACGAAAGTAGTTGATGTAGTTTCTTCAACAAAGTGCCAAGATGCGAATATATACATTACCATAAGTGAGCATAAATGTATATGTGATCATTCCTGATGGGGTTCACAATACATCCAAATTCCCAGGAGGTGGTTATGTTGATTTTGACTAATCAAATGTGGGCATCCACTAAATAACCAAAATTATAAAATCCCCCCTTGGATGACCACCATATTAAATTTAAATTGCCTCACTAAAACCTTGACGATAAAATCCAGTGGCACAAAATCTGGACAAAGGAAATAGAGCACAATATCAACATTTTGAAATTAAACGTCAGTGAGATGTTGCCTCGTTAAAACCTTATCAGGAAAACCACATGGGACAAAACCTGAAACGAAGGGAAAAGAGTACAACTTTTGATGTAAATATGGATGCTAACTCAATTATACGAATATTATGGAAAACAAGCATCAAAATCATAACTCTAGTATATATCATAGACGAGTTTAATGCTAGCATAATTCTTTAAACCGCTGATCAAGAAAATAAATAAGATTTATGTTGCTAAAGCGTGGATTTTTGTGTTTGTAAGGACTCGTCAAGAGACATGTAAAGTTGATATCATCAACTAATCCGGATTTTGGTACTTAGCAAAGATTTTTTAAAAACACTTAAAGGATTGTTAAACCAGATATAATCTAGTCAGGTGGCTGCCTGAATATAATTTGAGTCTACCACGGATTATAAATTCGAATATGTTCCCCGACCATATTTCTTGTCTGAATGCAATATGAGCCCTTCAAGGACTACCACGCCAAATGCATTAAATAATGAAAAAAAAATTATTTGAACCGATCCTAGGGTTTGAGAAAAAATAAAAATAAAAAACGAAACCCTCAAATCGTTTTCACAACGATCATATTTCTCACAAAACGCATGAAGACTATACCAACCTGTAATCTTCAGAATTCAGGATAGCACGTTTGAGGTGTTAAGTCTTGGATCCAAATATTACGCTATTGAAGAGCTTTCAATCCAAAATAATTTGCATTTTGTGTCTACCAATCACATTTGTCGATATTCCTCTGCAGAGGGGTTAACAACCACCATCTCGTATTATTTCAATAGCTACTGTAAATGAATATTCGACAATATTTAGCTTACAACGATCCCACACAATTCTTTAATGTATGCATATTTTAAAAAATTCAAAGTTTACTGGTACCTGCACCCGTGGGCGAGGAGATATTAATTTTGAGAATGTGAATTGTATTATGATAGCATGTACTAAAATGCTACCTGCTTGCTAGATGTGATTGGATTTGCCTTTTCAAACGCCATAAGCTGATGGAAAAGTTATATAAGATATTTGCACGCCTATTTAATAGCAGTCTTTTTCGATTTGATCATGGTGCGAGAGAAATTGAGATAAGTTTTAATTTAATTTACACCATCCTCTCGTAGTGTGTAGTCTCCCCCTGATTATATAGAAATATTTTCATCTCATATACGAAGAAAGAAAAATTCATACAGTATTATTTGATTAATTCGAGGACATATATGCATAATAATTTATGGATTTTAATAACACCAGGTTGCACGACAGATACTGACTTCAAGATCCATAGAAAATTTTGTCATACAACATAAAAAATATTTATAGTCTACTTGACATACAAATTTAACATCATTTGTGGATTTTATTGATTACATCCAAAAGCATATTAAATATGCAAATAAATCTCTAATAATTTCGTGACCTCAATGGTCAACAAGATAATGATCTAGAATGAAATTATGGACACATTCTTTATCAAAAGAAAATTATATCAAGATCAGTATAGTCACTACAAGGACTAATGATGTAGCCTAACAAGCCAGGTGCACACCCTTTGATCTTTTGTGTCCTTTCGTATTCCAACTACAAGTGGAGCTGTCTCAAATTCGGAGATTATTACCACGAGGAAAAATCAAAAATTGCCAAATTAATATCCCTGAAGAATACAACAATTCTTCGTTTTATTAGTAATTGAAACTGTTTTTCTACCATAATAACTATATCTCATTATGGGATCGATATAGAAAACCAATTTCAGTTGGCTTAAAATGTTTCTGTTTTTTTTTAATAAATTAAAAAAGAAATACATAAATCATTATCATTATTGATTTTAGAACAAATCCACGTTGTGGTTGTCGGACGGTTTCTTATAAGGAATAAAAACCAATGATTTATTATTTAGAGATCACCACAATTAATGGTTTTTGTTTTAAACGATATATTAGCTTCATTCTTCCACAATTAATGGAAAATCCAAACCATTTCGTCTAAAATTTCTTAGAATACGTCTATTTTAAGATCTCGTCTCATATAATGGATGGATAAAATACCATTCAAGATTTCTTTAAGAGAATGGAAAGCTATATTGTTGTCATATAAGAAAAATAATACGAAAAAGTTAATATGGTTTTCTCCTTTAGGGATAGCCCAATGATCCTCTAAAATTAGAGAAATAACCTTAAATTTTTAAAAGAATCTCCTTCCAGAAATTCAAACAACTTTGGTTAATATAGGGTTTCTTATTAAAAAATAAATAAACCGCAATAAGAGATAAGCTGGTGAACTTATGTTTGATTACTCTTCGATATAAATTAGAGGAACTAAGCATCACTTGGATTATTAAGACAAAAAAAATATCCAGGGATATATTTTGATAACAAATAATAATTACATACACCTCATGTATACCATGATTGTATACTATAGTACGTGGATACGTCGTTATCCATGATCGAAAAAAAATTAGTAAAGTTTTACGCCTTCAAAGTCAACCCATTTAGAAAACAACCAAAATGAAACTTCTATAAATAATCATCATTTTCTGGGTAATTACCAAAATTTTATCAATAAAAAAAAAGAAGTCATTTTAGACATTGTATATGGAAAATTTATTTTGTGGTTGACGGATTATTCCTTGCAAATAAATATAAACCGAATCTAAAAATTACTTGTTCTTAATCCAACGGACAAAGATACCAAACTTAATCGGTCGTAGGTTTATGAACTATACATGTGATTAATTATCGTAAAGGTAATTAAGTAACGATGACACCAATTTTTGGTGATTATAATTTCATTAAAGAAATAGAAACTGTAAACTATCTTTTGATGATTTTTTTTTCTTTCTTTATAAAAAAATTAGAGAAGAAAGAAAAATTTAACTTATTCAGTAAAGTTGATCATCTATATCCCAAAATATGGACCATATATTTTTAAAATTAATTAATATATCTCAATTTACACCCATAAAAAAATAAATGGTGCAACGAAGATTTAAAATTGTTAGACATATTATAGAAGTGACTTAATAAGTCATGGCTATACCACTTTCCTCTGTTATTTCTCTTTCTATTCAAGCAAATATCTTTGTAAATAATTTTATATATATTGTATTACCTTTCGTAATCTTTTTTATATTATGTATATACAAGATTTGCTTTGTGTTTCTCAACCATTGAGAACACGTTAATTCTAAGTCTCAACATGGTATCACCTTGGTTTCCAAGGGCCTTTTTCTTTTATTCATTAAATATTTTTCATCTTTGATTCAATTTTTTTAAGATCCCATTGACGATTACATCTGAGTCTTCTGGAGGTACTGAGTTAACTTCAGCTCTTCTGCTTCTTGGACAAATGTCCGTTTTGCTCGACTTCATGGAGTTATTTCAGAAAAGCTCACAAGTCCCAATTTTCTTCTTTGAAAGACATAATTTTTACCCTATTTACAAGGTTATGATCTTGAGGTTTTGTCAATGGTTCCAACAAATGTCCATCGGTTAAGAACACTGATGATTTTCTAAACCCTAATTTTATTTCTTGGAATCGCACTGATAAGTTATTACTTGGATGGATTTTATCGTCACTCACATCACTTATTTTAGCAAAGGTAATATCTTGTCAATCGTCTTCAGAGGTATGGACCAAACTTACTGAATTTTATGCATCCAAAACTGATACTACTCTTATTCATTTGAAGTCTTCTCTACAAAATGTCACCAAGGGCAGTTTATCAATGGTTGTTTATATTCAATCTTTTCGTAATATTAGTGATTCTCTTGTTGTTAGTGGTCATGAAATTTTAGATACTGAATTTTGTCATTATGTACTCAAAGGTCTTGATTCGGCGCCTGAGAGCATTGTCAGTTCTCGCATTACTACTATGAGCTTAATAACCACTGATCAGTTTGAATCTATGTTTCTGTCTTATGATCTTCGTGTTGATGCGCAAAATAAATCGTCCCCTGCCCTTAATCAAGCTAACATTGCCAATACTACTCGTGCTCTTGATGTTCCCCTTACCAGGAATGGGAATCTAGCAACTGTTTGTCAAATATGTGAGCAACCTTATCATGATGCTCGAATTTTAGGAAGCGATTTAATGAGAATTATTTTCCTCCGTGACGTCCCCCACCCAGAAATGGAAGTAAAAGAGGAGGTAACCAATCCCATGTTGGACCTCGTGCAGCATATATGGCCAATCATAATCCGGTTTATACCTATGACTGGCTTCCTGATAGTGGTGCCACCAATCACTTGACGCATACCTTTGGAAATCTTCAAACTCCTGTTGAGTATACTGGTCTTGATCAGGTTCGCACTGCTAAGGGTGTAAATCTTTCTATCTTCCATACTGGTAATGCAGTTTTACAAACTCCTACTCGTAAGTTTGAACTTCCTAATGTCCTTTATGTTCCACACTTGTCTCACAATCTTCTATCAATCTCTCAATTTTATCGTGACAATGATGTGGTTTTTGAGTTTCGTGATGATTTTTTCCTTGTTAAGGATCGGATTACGGGGGAGGTAGCACTACAGGGATATCTCCGTGACGGTTTATACACTCTTCAGCATGTTTCTCCTAAAGATTTTATTTATGAGTGTGTTTCTATTCAAACATGGCATCAATGTTTGGGTCATCCAATGTTGCGTACTTTCCAAACTGTTGTTCGTCGTTATTGTGTTGCGGTTTCTATTTCTAAATTTTCGTTTTGGTCCTCATGTTTAGAGAATAAGAGTCATAAATTTCCATATAAGTCTAGCACTATGGTTTATGATCATCCTTTAGATTTGATAGTGTCAGACGTTTGGGGACCTGCTCCCATTTTATCTAATGAAGGTTATCGTTATTACATCCTGTTTGTTGATGCTTTTAGTCAATTCACATGGATCTTTCCTATGCATGCTAAATCTGATGCGTTGCACATCTTTATTACATTCTCTAAACATGTTGAGAATCTCTTTTAGACCAAAATTAAGGTGTTTCAGTCCGATAATGGTGATGAATATCGGAAGTTCACTAAAATTTTACAATCTAATGACACTCATCATCGTTTCTCTTTCCCTCATACTTCCGCACAAAATGATTTAGTTGAACGTCGACATCGTCATGTTGTCGAAAGTGGTCTACTTTATTATCTCTAGCATCCGTTCTGTTATCTTTTTGGTACGATGCATTCTTTACAGCTACATTTCTTATGAATGAAGTATCCTCAGCTCCAACTGGTCTAAAATTTCTTTATGAATTGATTTTTAATCGTGTGCCAGATTATTTATCTTTACACACCTTTGATTGTCTTTGTTTTCCTCATCTTCGACACTATGGTCGTACAAAAATGGATCTGCGTTCATCTTCTTATGTCTTCCTAGGTTATAGTGCTCATCATAAAGGATATAAATGTCTTCACATACCCACTGGTGGAGTTTACTGGTCTCGTGATGTTGTCTTTGTTGAAGACAAGTTCCCGTTTGGTGTGTTTATGTCAATTTTCCCATTGACATTAACAACCAATGATTTGAAGATTGCATATTTAACTTAAGATTTTAATAAATGAACTGATACATAGAATCATTTTAAGAAATAACAATTTGATAAACATTTTTACAATTCAATGGCGGATAAGTCAATAATATGATCAAAAGTACCATTTCAACTACATCTCTTAAAAGTAAGAAATTTTATTATGAATCTTCTACTTTTTGGATCATCCATCGTACGTACCTAATAACATTTTTTCTTCTGATCTTCTTAATCTTCTTTCCTCCCTTCTCCTTCTAATTTTTCCGACCCCTTCTTCGTTGAATGCTCTCTTCTATTTATAGTTATAGTAGCAGGTCCCATTTGTCCCGATAGCAACCATCGTTCTTCTTATTATATTAGGATCTGGATGCTTATAAGATTGACATGTCATGTTTTCTCTTTGGTGCGCTCTTTGCATGGTTTACACGTGCTCTTCATTCCTTGAAATCTTTGGTGCGTTCGTTGCATGGTTTACACGTGCTCTTCACTCCTTGAATATCAACTTCGTCCCGAACATATGTGTCAGTAAAGTAATTATTACCTTACTTTCCCGCTCCATGCTCATCATTATTCTTCCTTTCCCGTTCTATGTGTATTTAATGTTGTCTGTTTCGATTAGTGTGATATTACTTTCCTGATCGTACGTGTCAATCGTGCAGAGATTTACTCAGCCTGTCACTTCTGTCCCGTTTCGCTACTTTAATATGGCTTTGATTGTGTGCTTCTCGTCCTTCTTAATTTCACTGTTTCTTTCTTCATCGTCTTACACATGTCGCTTCTATGTTTATTTCCTAACATCTTGCCCCCTTCTTTTTCTTTTTCCAAAAATCTTAACGGTCGATCCGAGGTTTTCGAAAAAAGTAAAAGAACAATTATTACTCCCTACTTTTTCATCACCTTTTTTTACACGTTATGCAAACTTTTCGGAAGCAGTAACTTTTATTATCACGTTTGTGTCAGTTACTCCGGTTTTCGAGGAAATCAAATCTTTGCCTTTAATTAATGCCTTTTCAAATTGTGACGGTTTCTATTCTTTGCTTTAAATACGATGCAGTCTTTTTCACTTCTGTCTTTTACCTCTTAAAGTTGCTGTTCTCTGCTTTCCTTGAGTTTTTTCAAGTACTTTCGTCATCCCAATCGTTTTAAGAAGCTTTTAACTCCAGATATATTTACTTTTCCTTTGATCAAGCAATTGTTTATCTCCTTCCTTCAGGTATGTTAAAAATTTTCTTTTGGGTATTTTACTTTAAATGTCTAATCATGATTGATTCTTTTCACAAATATGATTGAATTGATCCTTAAAAACTTCCTTTCCAGGTAAAACATCATGTCGTCTAGGAATCCCAATGCTACTGGTGACCATCAAGAATCTGGAAGACCTGCTAGAATTTCTTCCTCTAGATACGTCGTGCCTCGGCCTACTCGTAACCCAGTTCCTGAGGCTACTGCGAAAATTAACCCCACTTCTAGAAATAAACGTTCTCAAGCATCTTGTAGCTATCGAACAATGGACATTGAAGATTTTAAGATAAGACATGATATTCAAGACTTTAAAGTCTCATTTTTTGATCCAAATTCCGATGTGTTAACTTTAAGTGCGATGCAGAAGTTTAACTATTCGCCCAATCGTTTATTAATTTCTGCTGGTGCTTTAGAGGCCGGACTTCGTATTCCTTTATACGAAGAAGAGAATCTTTTTCAATTTGAGGTCCTTGCAACTCGAGGTAGTTCTCCTCATGGACTGGCCCGATCCATTACTCAATATAATGGAAATTGGTGGCGGATTCTTGACGAATGTTATCTTCGAAGTGAAGGGCGGACTAATCTTTCTTGCTACGTACCAGATTTTTCAGAATGTAGAGGTTATACTGTTGAGAATTTTCATGCCACATATGGAGATTGCATCTCAAAGAAAAATTATGTGAAGTGGAGTGTCAGTCCCGCTCGCAAAAGTCATTCGGGATTTTCCTTGTTACATGAAATTGATGATCCCAAAATCAAATATGTTCCCAAAACCAAGCTTGATTTTCCCACAAAGGAAAGAATTCGTCAGGATCATGACTATTAGTGGTATCGCACTCCAATCGTAATTGAAGGTCCTTGGATTTATGGTAATATTCCTGCCAATGAAATTCAAGTGCTTCGAAATCGATTCCCAAGCTACTGCCCTTGGCGGTTAAATTTTGAGGACTACAAGTTCGATTATAAGGTTTGTGTTACTCTTTATTTCAACACTGTTATGAATTGTTGTTAAATTATTTCTTATGAGACAAATGTCTGTGTTTCAGATTGAACCTGATTCTGATCTTGTTGCTGATGCCCCTCCTCCTCCATGCCGAA
The DNA here is from genome assembly GCA_023531435.1 of Papaver californicum. Lineage (NCBI taxonomy): Eukaryota > Viridiplantae > Streptophyta > Magnoliopsida > Ranunculales > Papaveraceae > Papaver > Papaver californicum. Next base: position 1,299,176 of record JAJJMC010022104.1, on the reverse strand, counting down.
GTCTTGGTATCCAAATTGTTGAGGGAAGACAAAGAGTGGAAGAAGAGGAAGTAATTGAAGGTAAAGGAAAGCGTAAGTTAGTTTTTCCTGAAGAAACAAAGAAAAAGAGAAAAATGAGAAGACCATCGTACCCTTCCGAAACAGAAGAAGGGGAAATTAGAGATAATACAATTGAGGGGTGCAATGGTTCTATTCCTATAACTACTGCTGAAGGTTCGGTCCAAACAGATGTATCGGGACATCATGTTATTATCAACGCTGTTCCCGTTAGCGTGGGAGAACCTATTCTTCCTTCAAATCAGCCTTCCGTACTCTCATCTATTTTTGAAGCTGTTCCAAACACTACTGCTCCCTCAAATATGTTCGACACTTTTTCTCCTCTTCCCTTTAGTTTTGAAATAATGCACGCTGCCCCTTGCAGTGGTACACTAACAGTTTTCTCTGGGTTGCCTCAAGAGGAAGCAGACGATGTTGCTGTTGAGGAAGATAATGTAGTAAAGTTGATCGAAGCTGCTGCTATTGAAGAAAATGTTGAAAATGAGAATATTGTTGTGGAAGAACAAAGAAATAAAATTTCTGAAGTATCTAATGCTGAAAGTACGATCCCTTGTGTTCCCACTTCAATCGTTCCTGATGCTCCCTACTGGGGATGTAAATACTTCTGATATTATTCATACATCAAGTGCCCCCATCGGGACATCAGCTCGTCCTACCACTCCCTCTCATGATAGCGATGATGAAATGCCCGATCCTGATCCTCCCATTCAATGGTATTTCAATGAGGAAGATGAGGGAATTACTCTTGCGGGTAGAGAAGATGAAGCCTTTGAATGGTTTGTATCTAAAGGGTTTTTAAATACCTCCATTCAGCACGATGCATCGAAGTCCGATAATGCCTCCATGGCTAGGCTTCGGGCTTCAATTGGTGCGGCTTCGAAAGATAGCGGTCGGGATGCTTGGTTCGAAGGCGATATTTTCGATCAGCCATACCCGCTCAATCTTCTTTCTTCTTTGAGTGAGATTCTGACCATGGCAGAAGGCTCATCATACTCGTTTCCTCAGCAAGTTCTCGCTCAACTTAAGGTCGGTAACGATTGTACGTTTGCAGCGTATAAGTTTTATAAAGCTCGAGCCGTAATGATGGAACTGATGCTCAAGAACGAGACATCAAAGGCAAAGAATGGGAATGAGAGTTTGCAGCAAGAAATTGAAAATCTCAGGCAACAAAACAATAATCTTCAACAACAGCTTCAACAACAACAAGAACAACAACAACAGCAACATCGACAGCTGAAATTTTTTGAGGATCAAAATAAAAAGCTTCAAGATCAGAATCAAGGTTTGTCCTTACTTCTCAATTCATATTTTATCCTGGATTCGTACTACGATTTATCATTCCAGCATCTACCTATATTGGGTACGATCCTATGGTTCGTTCTACCTATATTGGGTACGATCCTATGGTTCGTTCCAGTACTTGGTGCATATTTTTTTTTTTTTTAAATTCTACCCTTCATTTATGGGATCAGAAGGAGACTTGGAACCTCTGTTTAGGTTCCAGCGTAGGATGATTCAATTGAACAATCATGCAAGAGAAGTAAATATGGATACGAACTGGTTAAGAAGAAATTAACACAGTTTCCGATAGTATTGAATTGAATACCTGGAGACGTAATAGAGCGGAATCCAAGTATCAAGAAGTTCTGAAAACTTTAACCCTTAAAGAAGCAGAATTTAAATCTGTAGTTAGAGGTATATGTTGAGTTATATGGTGATTTTATTGATGGTATTATATGGTTTAACTAACATTCACTCTGATTTTTAGTGCTAGAAAAGAAGATGAATGAAGCTAATGGCTGGGCAACAATAGCGGGAGCTGAACTTAACATTGCAAATAATACAATAGCAAACATTACTGAAGAGCTGAAGACTTCAGAGAAAAATGTAGCTTTGAGTACGATTAAGCTTCGGGATTTACAATCTCAACTCAACATTCAAGGTGATGAAATGATAAAAGTACAATCAAGAGCTGATGAACTATTAAAAGAATTGAATGCTGAAAAGGAGAAAGTTGATAAAGATCAGGAGAAAATTAAAGATCTTCAATCGGAAATTGACTACTGCCATGCTTATGTTGTCTGGGTAAGACAGGATGCCAAAGCTAATGTTGCAATGTCTTTTAATTCTGCTTTGGAGCGGGCTCAGGCCGATCCTTCTGTGGTGAGTGGTCGTGCTTCTGTTCCGAATGTTCCTCCTCAACCACTCCGTCGATCCAATCCCAAAGTGTAGTTGTATTTGTTGTTGGATTTTAGCATTTGTAGCTTCATTTTTAGATATTCTAGCTTTGTGTCCCGATCCTGTTTTGTTTTTGAGGCTTGACTTACTTTTGTTGAGAACATGATTTTGTGATTTTGTGATTTTTTGCTTCTTAACTGGTTTGTGCTCTGAATATTGTTCCTGCACAAAATATAATATTTAAATTTTTTAGGTTAATCATATTGTTTCAGAAGTACAATGGATTGAAGTGTATATACCTCAATACATATAATTTGAGATCCCACACATACGAAACAAACCCGGGCCAGGGGTAAGATACAGGGTTGGTCCCGAACGTACTCTGAAAATGATTACTATAAGTTAGACATTCCTTCCTTATTAAAAGTTTTGAATTTATTCAAATTCTAATAAGACATGTACCTCTTTGGGTATTGAGATTGAATTATGTCGCCAATCGAAGCGCTTTCCAGAATATGATGTTCCTGGATTTGAATTTAGATTATGTCGCCAATCGGAGCGTTCTGCCAGAATAAAATATTCCTGGATTTGAATTTTATTTTAAGTATAAATTCAGAGGAAATCGCATTTGTAAAATAAAAGATCAAAATAAAGATATGAATACCTGTGCTGGTTTCCAAAATTGTGTTAGTTTTACGGATAATAAAGCTTTAAGTATCGTGCATTCCAAGGATATTGTAAGGTTTGTCCTTGCATATTTTGAAGATAATACGATCCTTGTCCAGCGGAAGTATGTATTATATATGGACCGTCCCAAGTTGGTGCGAACTTTCCAGTATTTTTGTCCGGATGGTATTCAGGGATCTGTCTAACACATATTGTCCTTGCACAGAGTTTCGGGACTTGACTTTTTTGTGGTAATCCCGTGCTATCCTTCTTTGATAATTCTCCATCTTCTGGAGTGCCACTTCCCGCTTTTCTTCTAAATCATCCAATTTTTCTAACATTAGATCTGCATTTAAATTTTTCTCCCATGCTTCTGTTCTTGTCGTCGGTAGAATGATTTCAGTTGGTATGACTGTTTCTGTACCATATGCGAGAAGGAAAGGTGATTCTCCAGTGGATTCTTTTCTCGTGGTGCGATAAGCCCATAAAGTGTTATGCAATTGTTCACACCAACGTTTGTGATACCCCATCAAGTGTCTTCTTCAAATTCATTGCTATTGTTTTATTCGTGGATTCGGCTTGTCCATTACTTTGGGGATAAAATGGTGTGGATCTGTATTGTTGAATATTATATGTCTCGAACAACATATCAATATTTCTTCCTTGAAATTACTGTCCATTATCAGAAACTATGGCTGCTGGTATTCCAAATCTACATATGATATTTTCAAATAAAAATGTAAATACATCAGAGTCTCTGATTCGAGCTAAT
>JAJJMC010022104.1:1230433-1290503 GCA_023531435.1 Papaver californicum | reverse complement strand
TAAAAATATATTTTATGACCAAACATTTAAACATACGCAATTAACCGTAAAAATTTCTGTTTTTCAACTAGAATACCATTTCCGTTTTTAATACAGCATCAAATTCATTTTTAAAGAACAGGTAGGATAAATCCTTTAACCCAGTCCCTGCTTCTAGCGCCAAATTGTTTATGTCATTTTTCCCATTGACATTAACAACCAATGATTTGAAGATTGCATATTTAACTTAAGATTTTAATAAATGAAGTGATACATAGAATCATTTTAAGAAATAACAATTTGATAAGCATTTTTACAATTCAATGGCGGATAAGTCAATAATATGATCAAAAGTACCATTTCAACTACATCTCTTTAAAGTAAGAAATTTTATTATGAATCTTCTACTCTTTGGATCATCCATCGTACGTACCTAATAACTTTTTTTCTTCTGATCTTCTTAATCTTCTATCCTCCCTTCTCCTTCTAATTTTTCCGACCCCTTCTTCGTTGAATGCTCTCTTCTATTTATAGTTATAGTAGCGGGTCCCATTTGTCCCGATAGCAACCATCGTTCTTCTTATTATATTAGGATCGGGATGCTTATAAGATTGACAGGTCATGTTTTCTCTTTGGTGCGCTCTTTGCATGGTTTACACGTGCTCTTCATTCCTTGAAATCTTTGGTGCGTTCGTTGCATGGTTTACACGTGCTCTTCACTCCTTGAATATCAACTTCGTCCCGAACATATGTGTCAGTAAAGTAATTATTACCTTACTTTCCCGCTCCATGTTCATCATTATTCTTCCTTTCCCGTTCTATGTGTATTTAATGTTGTCTGTTTCGATTAGTGTGATATTACTTTCCCGATCGTACGTGTCAATCGTGCAGAGATTTACTCAGCCTGTCACTTCTGTCCCGTTTCGCTACTTTAATATGGTTTTGATTGTGTGCTTCTCGTCCTTCTTAATTTCACTGTTTCTTTCTTCATCGTCTTACACGTGTCGCTTCTATGTTTATTTCCTAACATGGTGCTTCCCCTGTTGCACTACCTTCCTCTCTGTCGCCCTTGCAGGTATTTTCTTCAGCATCTTCCTCCAACATTTTTTCCACCATTTTATCTCACTTGGACTCTACAGTTTCTCCTGTATCAAATTCATTTGAGACAAACCCAACTGTTGTGAACAATTCTTGTGAGAATGATTCCCCTGTTAGGGACGTCTGTGTACCAGGTCCATCCATCTCCTCACTTGCTTCTGCATCTACTCATTCTCTCACTGATACGCCATCATCTCAGCCACTTCATTCGGCGGCATCAAGTACTTCAGCGTCATCAAGTGCAGCAGGGTCACCAGGTACAGCTGCTTCTGACAGGTCCGTGCATACCTTTCAGGAAACATCTTCTGACAGGTCCGTGTCAGAGATGCAGAGAGTAAACGAGCCGTTGTCTACTTCATCAATTGTTGTTGATAATGAATCCATTTTACTTCCATGTACACCGGCATCACAGACTACGACAACTTCCACAATTACATTATCAGTCAACACAGTTTTGCAACCACCATTTACTGATGCTCATCCAATGGTTACACGGGGAAAAGAAGGCATTTTTGAAACGAAAGTTATAGCTTCAAAACATGTTAAACTTAATGATTATTTGTTTGAACGTTTGTGTTATTCTCAGGCTAAAAATGATTCTTAATATGTACTCATCCTTGATGCTTACTTAGACTAAATGGCCAGACTAAATGGCGTCCTTGATGCTTACTTAGATCCCATTTTTGGACTCATAGATATGAATCACGTTGTTGTCATCAAGACAAATCAATAATATGTCAAGCAGGACACCTTAAATTGATTCAATAATCAATTAACTGATCATGTGAAATATGATCTGAAGTTGTTATGAACATAAAACATAAATAAAAAGCAAATAAATAACCAAACAATGTGTATGTCTTTGTGATTAGTTATTAGTTATTACCACTTACACACTTAACACTGATTTTGATCACTTTACATTCCTCCATGTGCACCGCCTTGTACTGGTTATATGAGCGCGTGATTGAGTGTGCAGCTCATTATTAGATCAGTACTCATCCAATTAAAATGGTATATGCAATACAAAAATGAAAGTCAATATTTTTTTATTATATTATATAATAAAATATATATTAAAACTAAGTTACGAGCAATATAATTAATTTTGGATCTCGATCTCGTCTCGGCCGGGACCTTGACACATTGATAACAATATCTCGGAGAGATTATCGGTGAAATATCGGGAGTCTCAAATTTTATATCCAAATTTTATACATATGAAGCCAAGAATTAACTATATTTTTGTTGATTTATTACCAAGAATCTTAACAACCATACTTTAAGAATAGATCATATTAGTATATTACAATTCTAAGTTCAAAGTTCCAAAAATCTAGATTAAACAACAAGCATATACCTTGAATATCGGGTGAATCTCGGCCATATCGGTCGATACGTCGATATATGAAGATTCATCGCGCTCTTGAAGCCGTTATCGCGGCCGTAACGGCCGATATTGACCACATAGATTACGAATCAGGCTAAGACTGATCCTTTAAAAACCTAGCGCGTAAATTTTCTATACCGTGGAAACGGTAAAACTAGTGGTTATGTAAAAAAAAATGATTATCAGATGAAGTCTATAACAATTTTTTTTATCAGATATATATATAGAGAAAGATTCTTTTCCGTGAATAATATTACACATAGAGTAAGATTGATCACTGATCTAAAACATAGACTTAAGTTCAAAAAATAAAATAAATTATATAGTATGATTTTAACTATTAAATAGATATATAGTAAAAACCAGAATCCATCAAAACTAATTGTTTGATTTCATGTAAACTAATATGAGAAACTAAAACCTAAAATAAGTAAAGTTAGATTTTGTAAAAATTAATACAACAATTAAAACTGATTGATAAAGAAAATGATTATTTTTATAATTCAAATGATTAGAACTAGGTGCTAATAATCGTATTAGAAGAAGAAGGAGAGAGATTTCTATTAATGTGTAGAGTTATAAGGATTTATGACTCTATTTATATGAATAATAGATTTGGTACCTAAGTATTTGGAAACTCTAATTTTAGACACAAAGGTATCTTAGTAAAAAGAATTAGGTTTATAACAGTATCTATAATATAAAAAGTTGTCTTATGATAAGACAAAGGACGGACTAGATCGCCCGAAAAAGGCATCGGATGATCGTCTTTGTCTTGAGATAAAGGACGGTCGAGATCGGATGCCTTCCAACGGCTGCGATCATGCCTCGGCCCAGCAAGTTTATGATCTCTGTCATGGCCCAGTTGTAGCTGTCATGGTCCGTATAAAGCTAACTATGGTTGTACGCCCTCTGTCCCATTTTAGATGAAAGGAAAGAGTTTTTTACGCAGATTAAGGAAAATGAAAGAGACTAGATTTTTTTCAAATATATCCCTTAATAATAATTCTTAAAATATTTGAATTTTCTAATTTTTTGTTCCTTGTTTCTAGCGGTTTGATTTTAATGCAGGGACAAATCAGGAAAAAAATAAAAAAAATATGAAAACCTTCATCTAATTTAGGACTTGGAAAAAACTCTTCCCATTCATCTAAAATGGGACAGAGGAAGTATAAAACAAAGAGGACGATCGTCTTTGTCTTGAAACAAAAGACGGTCGAGATAGGATGTCTTCCAACGGCTACGATCATATCTCGGCCCAGCAGGTTTATGATTTCTACCATGGCCCAGCTATAACTGCCATAGTCCGTATAAAACTAACTATGATTATTCAAGACAAAGGAAGAACAAGATTGGTTTGTTGCCTTTCAACGGCTTTCACTAGATTTCCTAATCTATCCATATTTCATAATTTAATGACGAGAGCTTTTCCGCTCCTCGAGTTGGCACCAAAGTCTCGTTCATTGTGTATGAGAACCAAACTGCAGACATCTTTTTTCGCTTGAGTATGTCCACTGGTCTCTGCACCATATTATCAAATGGAATGGAGAGCCTCCTTTTAATAGCCAACCCAACATGTAAATGGCAATAACTACATCATAATAGCACATCCATTGTCGTATAAGCACGTCTTTACATACATTACATATTTATCCTTCAATTGTCGGCTTTGTACCTCAAGATGCTATGTAGTCACCAAGTTAACTAAGATGTCCTATTTTTGTGTGTAATAAATGGTAGCTCAAATTCCATCATTGTCAGATTCACATTTAATGCACTATCAAATGTGCAATACACCGAAACACTGATAACTCGACGTTCAGACAACTTTAGAAACTTCAAATGATGTAGGAGTACTGGTCAATATGGAAATTAAAAGAATATGAGTTTAGTTTTTATATCTACAGATTAATTGATAGTGATATACCTTTTTCTTTATGTAACATTTTCTGGGGTTTGTTTACTTGAGCGAAATAGAGAGCACAATTCAACCTCTGTAATGTGGAATGAAATATTTACAACAAGAAACTATATGATTTTATTAAAATCACCAGAGATGCAAAGACTTGCATATATTCAAGCAATAAATTTGTAGCTTCTGTAAATCGACCATAATCAACATGTAACCGGAATAAAAATGCAGCATGTGATTCTTGACCAGTCATTTCCCAACTGATTGCCTGTCTACCTTCCCGTAGATTGCACAACTGCATTGATTTAGGGGTCTTGCTTTACCATATAATGCATATATCATCGTGTTACGGAAGAAATTTACAGATAATCATACAATTTTTTTAATAAAGAAACAGTACTATTTCCCCTTACTCAGAGGAGGGAAACATAATAAACTATATTTTATTGGTTGAATAACTCATAGTTTAGATTTTATGGGTGTATAAGATATTAAAAATAAAATATTTTTGAAATACTCGTAGTTTCTAATCATACTTTTGATTATCCTTTTTAGGCATTCTACCCAGATTTTATGCCCACAATAAAATCAGTGTGACTAAGATACTCATACAACTTTGGGTTTATAAAGAAAAATTTTAAATCAACCCACCTGTTTCTTAACTTCACCCGACTTCTCTTTCTCAACTTCTTTTTCTTCTACTTCACCCGTCTTCTTCTCTGAGCTGATGAACACGAAGAAGAACATTGCCCGTCTGAGCTGATCAACAACACTTGAAATCGTTTCAAAACAAGCTATGAAGTTGAAGATTATACAATAAGCACTTCCCAAATCTGATTAACACTTCAATTCGTTGAGTTTTGATATTCAATTCATTTGTTTTCGGTTCATCTGTTTTTGATTCAATCTGTTTTGTCTTTGATATTAACATGAACACACATCGTTTATTCAGAATGATTTTGATTCATCTTAATTTGATTAATATATTCAATTTATTTGGGTTTGATTCATCTTGGTTTCTGTCTGTGATTTTTCTAGGGTTAGTAATAATTTAATTTTTATGATTAAAAACTTCAAAAAAATTGTTTCAATTCATCAACTAGTAAATGGGAACCAGTTAATTGTTAATATAAAACCAAAATCATGATTAACTTATTTCTATGTGAATTTATTTTAGTTTTCCCTAAATAACTCATCATGTTTTTTGCTTTTTGATCTTTTTTTGTATTCAATTTGGTTAGCATTCAAATTGTAGTATTTTTTCTTAACTGATTTCAACTGATTTTGATAGATATCTTTGAACAGATTTTGGTTTCATTATTTAAAGCATGATTAATCCAGTTTCATCCTGCTTTAATCATCCTGTGTTTGTCATCCTGTTTTGCTTTTTAGGAAATCTGTTAATCTGTGTTTGTTAATTGGGAACCAGTTTCATCCTGCTTTATGTTTGTTGTAGATGGATCCCGATTACCAAATTGTTTGTGTTGTTATGTACTCTACGGACTCGTGTTCATACAAGGTTAGTATGACGTCAACGGTCGATGAATTGAAGTTGTATGTGTGTTCCTATTGGAAAAAATTTCACCAACATCAATTCAATTTATATTTGATGGTGGTGAGGGATAGAAAATGGTTGTTGATAGTGCTTTTAAGCTTCAATCGGTAATTTCATTTGTTAAGTTAAGAGTTTGAGTTTGTTGGAGTTTGAACTTGGGTTTTTCCTTGAAGAAACTTTGATGATGGAGTTGTTGTTAGATGAAGAAGCAAGCCAAAAATTTATCAATTATTCCTACTTCTCATCATGGTTGTCGTCCCAACAACGAGCGAGCATTTAATGGAAAAATGGCAGTCAGAAAAACTTGTAAAGGGGATGAATGGGAATTCATTATAAAAGGTGTCGGCCAAGAGTTTTTGGGAGGACGAGAAGAAGATCGGGTTGTTGTTCAGAAGTATAATCATTATTTTGGTCACAAAATTAAGGTTCTTAAGAGTGATGATACACGATATACGGTTGAGTGCTTTTATAAGGAGGAATTTCAATGCAAATGGAGGTTTCATGCATCGACGAAGACTTCAAGTTTGAAGAAGCACTTTATCCTTCGAGACTATAATGGAGACAGTACGTGTTGTGCCGGTTATAAAGATGAAACCAATAGTGTTCCCATTACACGCGAGTTAGTTAAGAATTTGGTAATTGACCAACTCAAACAAAATCCAAACAAGAAACCCCATGATATTATTTCTGATTTCAAGAGTGATTATGGGTTAACATTGAGCTACGATCAAGCGCATGCCGGAAAAGAAGTATGTTTGAAGGAGTTATATGGTGATGATACCAAGGGATATATATATTTGGTATGGTGGTGTGATGCTGTAAAGAGAACAAATGAAGGAAGTCGATCTGATTTAGTTTTGGAAAGAAACCAATTCAAGAGTTTGTTCTTAGCTTTTGAGGCTTGCATATTTGGCTTTGAATTTGTCGTCCGGTGTTGTTCTTAGATGGAACTTTTTTGATGGTAAAGTTTAGGGGATGCCTTATGGGGACTACTAGGAAAAATGAAAATAATGGTATGTCTTCTCTTATAGATATATTTGATAAAAAATTATTTTATTATTGAAGCCAGATTGCATCCTCACAAATTGTATTTTTTCTGTCAGTTTTTGTCAGTATTTTTTCACAGGAAACAACTAGTTACATCCTGTATATATAACTCTGTTTTATTAATTTTTTACAGTATGCAACCCGTTACATCTTGTGTTTATCACTCTGACTTTTTCCGCTTAATGATTATTTTTATTTTTTTGTTTTTGTAGGAATCTTCCCTTTAGCATACGTTATTGTTTCAAGCGAGAATGTCGACCACTGGCGTTGGTTCTTGGAGAAGCTAGAGTCTATTTTGGGTCCACGCCCATTAACTTTTATTTCGGATCGTCACGATGGTTTGATCTTCGGTATTCCCGCTGTATTTCCTACTTCTCATCATGGTTACTATTATTTTCACTTGAAAAACAATGTATGTACTCATATCAAGAAGAAAAAAGAAGAATATGGTATTGCAATGGACTTGTTCACTCAATGTTTTTATTCGTCAACTCTTGAAGGTTTTCATGACGGTATGAATAAGTTGAAGGGAATGGGATGCGAAGGTCTTCACCGCAACTTGAGTGCTCTTCCCGTGGAGAATTGGTCCACAACACATTTTAAAGGATGTCGATACGGAGACATGTGTTCAAATGTCGCAAAATCCTTTAATGCTTGGATTAGGGAGGCGAAAAGTATGCCTATTGCAACATTAGTCGACCACATTCGAGTCAAGATAATGGTGCATATGAGATCAATGAAGGTTGAAGGGTCAAAGTATTCTGGATATTTGTGTCCCAATCTTGAGAAAGAAGTTGAGAAGTCAATTCGTGCCGGAAGTACTTGGAGAATAAGCAAGTCTGGTGACCTTGAGTTTGAAGTACACTCCTCCGATCATACTCATATTTTTAATCTTAGCAAGTGGTACTGCAGCTGTAAGTGTTGGTTTACTAACCAGTTCCCTTGTTCTCGCGCTATCGTGTGTATGGCTTCAACAAATCTTTGCGTCTATGATTTCATTAATCCTTTTTTCAGTATTGGGTTCTTCCAGGCTGCATATGATCATTCAATCAAACCAATTCCAAATCATGACAAGCCTTCAACTGTTGCTGAAGAAAAACTTATCCACCCACCAGATGTTGCTGGCAAAGTAGGAAGACCAAAGAAAAAGAGGATTCCCAACACTGGTTCGGGTTTCAAGAGATCTATTATGTACAGTAACTGTCATACAAAAGCAAGGCATAACAAGACGACCTGTCCTCATCCTCCCGCCAAAAATTAGCGCCTTATTCTCCCTCCTTAATAGCATCTTCTTCCACTAATTCTTCTGGACAATTTATGAGTTTTGGTCTTATTCATTCTGCACAACTTCTTGTTGGATATTAGATTCGTTCTTTTTACAATTAGTATTTGTTTTGACAAATATATTTTTATCATTGTTTTGTGATTTTTATATTTGTTTGAACAATTATAGTTTCTAGTTTATCTTCATATCTTTTTTGCGATGTACAATTGTAGATTCTCTTCAATTCAGGTACAACTCAGATTAAACCTTCAATGAATTCATGAAACAGGTTTCATCCTGCATAATCTTAAAAAAAATATAGATTTTTTACTTGGATGAAAATGGTTTCATCCTGCATAATCTTTAAAAAAAAATAGATTTTTTACTTGGATGAAAATGGTTTCATCCTGCATAATCTTTAAAAAAAAATAGATTTTTTGCTTGGATGAAACTGGTTTCATCCTGCATATTCTGACAGAAAAACCCTGCTTTTACAAAAATGTTATTTTGCTTGGACAAAACCAGTTTCATCCTGCATAGTCTGACGACAAAATTACTTAAAATTATTAATAAATAACAATTCAAGTAAAAGTTTTCATATTAATTGAACTGCAATTAGGATATGAAACCCAAGGTTCATATTAATTCATCTGCAACTAAACTACATTAATAGCACTTTATATAAAAAATGTAAACTTAACTTAAACTTCTTTACGGTCTTTAGACGAAACCCGATTCTTTACAAAACCATCTTAGTTCTCTTCCAACTTCCAACAACTTCTTTCATCACTGAGTATTTCATATACGAGGTCTACTCGCCTTGTGCTCATCTTTTCCCTAAGATTTTCTTCGTCTTCAAAAGCGAAACCATCTTTCATCGCCCACTCCATGAAGTAGATAACATACATTCCAGAGTCAGGACTACAAAAACAAGTATTTCATTTAGTTTTGTGTTTAATAAATGAAAAAAATGTACAATAAAAAATGCCACTGTGTGAATGACCTACCTTTTTCCCTGTTGTGGACAGTTCTCTACGGTAGTGAATTCGGTATCATCTATGTTTCTATCATAGAGTTTGCTAAGAACTTGGTTCACTCTTCTTATCGTTACTTTTACATCTTCCAGACAACCATTTTTTGTAGTAAGAAGAGAATTGTAGTGTGTCCAAGAAACGTCATGGAAGTCAAATTGAAGCAAGGTAAAATGGTCTTTATATTCAGGATTCGATGCAACTTCACAGTGGTGGTTCATCAGGATCAACAAGTAATGGAAATCATTGATGTTAGCATTCTTCAATTTCTGTAATTCATCATCTATCAACTTTGTAGCCATTTTTTCATCTTCTATGGAGACATAAAACTGAAAACAAATTAAGTGCACTATTTGATTCATGGAGACATGAAACTGAAAAAATAATAAAGAAAAGTAATCAAATGTTTTTGTGTGTTACCCATGCCAGTGTGCTCAGAAATGCGGTCTTAATGAATCCATTGCACTTGTTGTGAGGTTGAAACAGTTCGCTCCATTTCAGAATCTTGAACTCGATGATATTGTTCGGCACAGAATGATTTAATATCGTTTCTTGGATGTATTCACCCATAATAGAGATTGCAAACTCACCACCTCTATTGTAATCCCAAATGCAGTCTCTGCATTATTGATCATTCATATAGTTACAGTAGTTAAAAAACAGGATGAAACTGGTTTCATTCAAGTTAACAGTTTTGGTATAAACAGGATGAAACCATCTTCATCCAGGCATAAACAAAAACCATACTAAAATGAATCCAGTTTCATCCTAAATAATAATGCAAAAACAAATTATCAAAACAAAAAACAGATGCGAGTACCTTAAATTTCCAAATTTATAGAAATCTTTGTTTAACTTTTCTTTGGTCGTTTTGTTTTCACTCAAGTAATCTTTCCACAACTTGTTATTCTTATCTAACTTCTTCAACCTATCACTCGTTTTATTCTTTTCATCATTCCTAACATAATCCGAACCAAGGTTTTTCCTCTTCCTTGTATACTGATACACATTCTTCACGTTTCTCTCAATCGACCCAAGTTCAGATAACTGGTTCAATAATTGATTCTTCGGGAATTTTATTTGGTGCATCAACGTTTTGAGGAAAATCACCTTCTACATCTTTGTTCATCTCTTGAGTGATGTTAAGATTGAATAAATTTGGAGGTGGTGTATAAACAATAATCTGAAGAGAAGGTGAAACTTGTGGAGTTTTTGATTACGAAGGTGAAGCTTGTGGATTTTCTGATTGCGACTTGTGTTGTCCTTTCAATACTTCTACTTCATTTCGCAAGTCTAAGATTATCTTATCCTTAGCCTCTAATTCAACCTTCAAGTTAGAGATAAGCTTATCTTTCTCTTCTGATTCATTCTTCAAGTTGGAGATGTTTTCTTCATAGTTGTTTTCTGCCTCATTAAACAAACATAATTGTTTTTCCTCTTCAGTCCAACTACCAACAAAGTCAATCATCTGCAACCATGTAAATAACATGTTTTCGTTTTTCAGATTCAAGATACATCTTTGTTTCATCTAGTGTTTACACATGATGTAACTAGTTTTATCTAGTGATTACAGAAATATTACACAAGATGTAACTAGTTTCATCTAGTGATTACATAAATATTACACAAAATGTAACTAGTTTCATCTAGTGATTACAGAAATATTACACAAGATGTAACTAGTTTCATCTAGTGATTACAAAAATATTACACAAGATGTAACTAGTTTCATCTAGTGATTACAGAAATATTACACAAGATGTAACTAGTTTCATCTAGTGATTATAGAAATATTATGGCTTTATATTATAGATTTACCTGATCTTTTGAAAGATTTTTCAGAATCGACTCGACATCAGAAGACACTTGATACATGTTCCATCTTGCAAACCTAGGTACGTTATCACTCTTGTCTTTATTTTTAATACCTTTAATATGTTCAAACATCTAGTACTGCAACAAGAAAAAGAACAAGATAAATCTGTTTAGTTTTATGCTTGTTGTATTGAAGATAACGAATGTTCAAAAATAAAATAAAAATATCATAGAAACTCACCAACAGATAGAAGCTACAACCATTTACAGAGTAAGGTGTCTAATGTACTTCCGCAACGCTTTCCATTAGATGCTCATGGATGAGATCCGGCCATGAGATTCTATTGATGATATCAATTGACTTTACACAGTTAAAGTACTTGTAATTGATATACATACCACCAGTGTTTGTGAAGAAAATTGTACAAAACATGTACAACAACAATAGGATCACCAACTCTTCTTCTTTGCCTTCTTCTTCGATAACAACCTTGGTTCCTTTAACAATGTCTTTTTTCTCCAATTTGTCTCCACTTTTCTTTGCATACTCCTTCTTGAAGTAATTTATGTAAAATTCAGAAGTTTTCAAACTAGGATCCTCCTTTGGCCCATAAAGTTCATTATCTTCTTCACTCATACGTATCCTCTTCATTGCAAAGGTAACATCAAGTGAGTTAGGATCTGTTTTCAAAATTCGATCACCAATCTTGAATGAGTTGTTTGATTCATAACTCATTATGATGTATTCTAATGTCTTTGGAGCTTTGCTACATTCAATCTTGCTAATGTTTCCTTCTTTGATCACATTCAGAAAACTCTAAAACTCAATCTTCCTTAATTCATCCTCTTGTTTCTCTGTGATTTCCGATGAACCTATTAAATCCACCATTGGTTTCATACTTGACTGAAAGGTTTTCTTCCCTTCTTTTCTCTCCAAATGATCTTCTTCATTACTTTCGCCAACCACATTTACATCATGCTTTTTCTTGGTTCTTAATTCACCTTTACTCTTGCTTTTGCTTCCTACAAGAAGATGAAACCAGTTACATCTTATCAAAAATAAATTTATATCTAATATTAAACCTGGATGAAACTAGTTTCATCCTGTGTAAAACCTGCTGAAACTGCAGATTAAACCTGGATGAAACCAGTTTCATCCTAGTTTATCCTAACAATTGTTACACCACCATTAACTCAACACAGATGATCAATAACAATTTAAACAAAAAGAAATCAGAAAATGGTACCTTTAGTTTTAGGGGCCATTGTGTCCTACCAATTTAGCCAAACTGTTAAAACCAAAAAAAAACAACTAGTTGTTAGTTCAAGTTATAATCAACTAAGAGGATGCAACTGGGTTACATATCTAGAACACAAACAAGAAGAAACTGCTTTCAATAAGCATAGTGTGCAGTTCAGGATGCAACTGGGTTACATCTGCTGAACACAAACAAAAAAAAACAGTTTACACTAAGATTCTCCAATATCTACTCAACAATCACAGCATAAACACCAACTTCACAACAAATTTCATCCAACTTAAAACACCAGTTTCATACACACCAATATCACAACAACAACAGATACATCTCAACAGAAATAACTGTATGAACCTGGTTTTACCAATATCTACTCTATACAGCATACACTCCAATTTTCACATTTACAAAACTTTGCCCAGATTTTGATTAAACCTAGATGGATGATTCCAGTTTCGTCCAAATTTAAATGGTAATGTATAAAATTGCCCTAAAATTGAGCATGTGATTATATTAGGGAGCATCAAATAAAACCTAAAATCAAAGAGGCAGATGAAACTATTTTCAATCATTAAAAAAAATCAAAGAAAACCTAAAATTAGTAGATAGAATAAGAATTACATGGTGATTAAGATTAGTGTTTTTGTTGGAGATGAAACTGACTCTTCGTAGTGGTCATTAAGAGTGGGGGTTTTGTTGCAGATGGGATTGACTAGGGTTTTTGGTGTGGTTGTGGTTCTGCTAGTGTTGAATGTTGATCGAACAGAGAGCTGATCAACACTGATGGTGGTGGTGGTGGTTGTGAAGAAACTAGGATGAATTTTCTGCTGAATGTAATGGGAACAGAGATTATGATATTATGAGGAGGTGAAGAAGATGGCAGAAGGTGGAGAAGGAGGAGGAGGTGGAGAAGATGAGAGAAGAAGGTGGAGATTTTTTCTGACGGGTGAAGGTGGAGAAATGGGAGGAGGTGGAGAAGATCGGAGGAGTTGGAGAAGACGGAGAGAACTGAATTTATTTTTTCTGACGACGGGTGGAGGTGGAGTAATGGAAGAAAGAAGGTGGGGCGGAAAAGATGGAAACTGATTTTAGTGGGGTTGAAACTGATTTTGTGGGGTGGGGTGAAACTAATTTTTTGGGTATAAATCCTAAAAGGGTATTCTACTCAGTTTTTTATGATACTTATGTTCGTCCATTTCACCAGGAGTAGTATTTTAGCCGTCCGTTTAAACCAGAATTTAGGAAATCTTGGACAATAGACCTATTTTCTGAATAAACTAATGCTTCAAAAAGGAGTCTGTAGGTGGCGGTTGGTTAAATGGGGAAACATAATAAATTATGGATTTGGACGACATAAATTATATTACGTTCTAATTTTATTTGATTTTCTAATTAACGTTATGTAAAAAAAAATATTTCTAATTTAACTATAGTTCAAAATCTAACTAGCTTTCTAATATATGCAAATCTTTAATCTATGTAAATTACATTTAAATAAATTTTTCTGAAGTTAATTTTTACTTGAAATACATAACATATATCTAACCAGGATGGAGCCGTAGGCCCCGGCTAACCCTAAAAGCAGTGAAGAAACTAAACTTCTTAATTTTACCCAACCATATCTTCCAGACTAGTTTTCTCTAAATTAAACTTTTGCTTAAATTATATAACCAATATGTCTAACCAGGTCAGGGCCTACGGTCCCGACTAACCCTAAAAGCAGTGAAAAAACTAAACTTCTTAATTTTATCTAACCATATTTCCCCGACTAATTTTCTCTAAAGTTAACTTTTGCTTGAATTATACATCCAATATATCTAACCAATCCCTAAAAGCAGTGGAGAAATTAAACATCTTAATTTTACCTAACCACGACCCCGGCTAATTTTAAAAGTGGAAGAAACTAAGCTTTTTAGCTTAACTAAACATCCATATTTGTGTTTTTTTCTTAGATTCTTCCTTGCTTTTCTAATGTAGTTCCTTGAATTTACGGTTTGTTGAGTTTTTTCAGATTTTTTACATGGATCACAATAAAATTAGAAAAATATGCAGCTTTTTAGGGTTGTTATAGTCGATTGATACAACAATACGATTAAGTATTAAAATTTATTAGTTTTTCTTTCTGTTTGGAAATTGATTGATTAATGGCAAGCTTATCTTATTCTTCATCGTATCTAGCAGTTATCGATGAAATTTTTTCCAGTTTATCACTTTATTGTGACACTCTTCTTTTCTTCTAGCTAACTCACACCAAAGAAATCGTTGAAACCCTTCCTCATCTCTTATATGGCCAACTTAGTAGTGACACTGTAATAACATCTAATAGCAATGGTATGTCTTCTAAATAATATTATAACAATGATATCAATCATTATATTTTATAATATTTTTAAGTATAATATAATATTTTAGGTGATAAACAAACGAAAATACGTGTAAAAACAAATCATACAACATAAAAAAAATCGGAAAGGTTAAACCCAGACCGTAGGTCCGTGTGATATCTATTTATTATTTTTAAAAATGTTTTACAGACCGAAACACCACAAAACCGACACACAATAAATGGGCCCTCTGCTGGTCTTGGGAGGCGGCCGGGCCCGCCAACTAAGTCCTTGAGAATCGGTGTGTTTGAAATTGAACTTTGATTTTGCAAGGGGTCTGAAGTTAGATGCTTGGATATTTCTGTTAAGGACCGGCGACCTCATGCCATCTTCGATGGTTTTCTCCGTTATAAAATCAAAGGCTTTCCTGTCATTCTTTTCTTGGCAGGTAAACTATTTGCAAGATAAAGTGTTTGAATTTACATAGTCCTAAACTACTTGTTTTCTTTTCATTTCTAGTCCATCTTACCCAGTTGTATGGGTTGCGAATCTCATTTGATACTCGTCTACAGAGTTCTCCGTGAAGGAATTTCCAGTCCATGCATACAGTAAAAAGCCAAAGGAATTTTATCTTCTAACTGTTCTTTTTATTCTACTACTATTAGTTAGGCTAAAAGAAGTTTGCAAATCAACGATCAATTAGAATCTGATTCATGTAAAAGTGCCAAACTAATTAAGCAATGCATATAACAAGAAGTACTCGTATTAAAGAAGGTTGGAACCCATTATTAAGCAGAATATGATCCTTTCCGAAGAAAATCTTCAGAGCTGAGTTGCATTTGGAAAATAATATCTAGAGAGAATAACTGATATTTTTACTACTTTCCTAAAGCAGAAACTGTTCCTCCCCCACCATTTCTTGTTGGGGGAACTATCCGGGAATACCTCTACTATAAATGAGAAGCATTAGCTTTCTATATTGTTCGAAAAGAAAGTGAGCTCATAACAGAAAGATTTCTTAGAACTGAACTAATGGCTGAGTACAGGTACATTAGAAGGGAAGAGTACATGCCACAAGATTTGGTCGAAACACATGTTGATGAATGGACGACAACAGGATTTTCAGATGGCCATGAAGATCATGTTGTTAAAAGGTCAGTTGTTGTGCGTAATCCAAATGATGGTCATGTGATGCAAACCCAGACCACGGTTGAAAAAGTAAGCAAACCTGTGATGAATATGTACGGAACTAGCCCACCAGCACTAGGGGTACCTGTGCAAGCTTATAAAGATCACAAATATGGAGGAAGCTATCCTGCAAGTGGGGAGATTATGATGGTTCATAGAGATCATGATTATGGAGGAAGCTATCCTGCAAGTGATCAAATGAAAGTTCACAGAGATCACAACTGGGAAGGGCATAGTCCTGTAAGCCCACTTCATCAGCGACATCCAAGAAGTGATGGCCTTGTCAGTGACATCCATGTAGATAAGGGACATCCTAAGACAGGCTCTGTGAACATCTCGAACTGGAGCCAGACACCAACCTCTAACGGACATGGTGGGAACAGTGACAACTGGAAGCATGGATCTGATACTAATACCTATAGTGGGCATGGCGAATTTGAGGGTGCATATGGATCTCATCCAAATTTTGAGGGTTATCATGGACGAAATGAGATGGAAAGACATGCACAGAAACCTACTAAACCAATCAACTATAGGGGGGAAGCTGTTGATAATTGGAATGAAGCAAGAAACTTTCCCTCTGCTATCACACATCCAGTTCGATATGTCACTGAATCAACGCAAAGCCGACATATAGTACAACCTTCGGTCATACAACACGAGACAGTCCCTTCATCTATTGGCAGCCAAGAGGCTGCAAGGAGGTATGGAGGGATTTCAGTACCACCTCAGGCAATCAAAGAAGCACAGACTTATACCCCAATTATCAATAGCAATGAGGCTGCCACTAGGTACCATGGTCAGATATTCTGAAAGCTTATGTCCGGTACACTTATATATATGATCAGAACGAATAAATAAATGAAGCTATGTAATCTTAGTTTCAAATGTCGAAGTAAATGTCTTGTATCAGTTTCTTAATTTCCGGCAGATTTTCTGTTTCTGTTCCTTTTCAATCTGACATTCCTAATATGTAATGTGTGGTTATGTTCTCGATTAATTACTAATGATGCAAGTATGCAATATGTTACCTATAAATTTAACCTTACAACTTATGTTCATAAAGATAAGATCATGCATGAAATGAACACAATTAGTAGGAAGATTTCAGATATACTTTACAAGATCAATATGTCATATTATAGCTTTTATGATAAACAATGATTACTTTAGGGTTTTAATAACAACAAAATGTAAAACATAGGGAAAAAGAACCACATACCACGAATCCAGATGTATTCCGAAAATTGGTCTGAACCTTCAATGGAAGTGCAAGTATAACTCTTGAATTACAAATTCTTACAAATCCAAGTAAATTTAGAAAATCGTCTGTTCTCCCAATTCTTGACCAGCCATTCCATCTCTAAGAACCTTAGCAAAAAAATTCTCCAATGTATCATTCCCATAACTAGGTGTTTTGTCAGCGCTATATTCCCCAGTTTCAGGATCCAATACCAACATACTCTCAGCAGCATAATATCTTCCAATTTTCCCAAACTCTGCAGTATCTTCCAATAAAGGAAATACTTTAACAAGTGCATCAAGAACCCCAATTGCAAAATCCATAATCCCAATTGGAACCTTCAAAAACTTAGGTTCTTTACCAGCTAGTCTATGCAACATTTCTCCTTGTTCTAATGGAGTTAACGCTTTTCCAGGTCCACCAATCGGCAAAACTTGGTTAACCTTATCTTCACTCAATACACAATCCGCAATAAATGAAGCTAAGTCTTGTTCACTAATAGGTTTACAAGCACATAATTTCCCATCACCAAACATTACATAAGGTTTACCTTGTTTAACTAACTCAACTTGTCCACCTAAACTCTTGAAAAATGCAGTTGGTCTAACAATACTATAACTTACACCATTCTCATTTTCGGCTTCTTCCATCAATTCAGCTTCGAATTTTAACTTAGCACGTTGAAATTCAAGTAATGGTTTTTGTACACAAATTGCTGAAAGCAAAACAAAATGAGAAGCACCAAATTTCTTACCTGCAAGTAGACTGTTCTTTGTCGCTTCATAATCAATTTTCCATGAATCTTTAATCCCACCGGAACGACTAGCTAGACATGAAACAACAACATCAATGGATGAACCATAATTCTGTAATGAAGTTTCAAGAACACCCAAGTCAGTAACATCTGAAAAACATATCTTAGCACCTTGTAATTGCTCTAAGGTTTCTTCTTTACTTGTTTTACCTCTAATTCCACTGTTTTCTCTAGCGACAGAGATAACATTAAATCCTCTATTTATCAACTCTTTAACAACATATTTACCAATGTAACCAGTTGAACCAACAACTAATACATTAATGTCTTTTGGGTTTTTGTTTCTGAATGAAGTTTTGCTTGTTTCAAGAGAAGGAGAAGCTGAAGCTTTAATAGAAAAACAAGGTTTCTTCTTGTAAATTTTTGTGGGCTCTAATAGATGTAATGGAAGGTTTAATTGGTTTTGAGAAATGGATTGTTGAAAAAAACTTGTGCTTTTCACGTTACGAACGTTGGGTGAATGAACTGTCAAGCCATTGGAGAAGAAACAGAGAGCCATTGTTGAATTGAGAAGAGATGGTACACTAGAGAGTGAGAGGTGGAGGAGAAAGACACTTCGAAATCAAATAATGGGAATGTGGAGGCCTGGAGGAGCAAATTTGGTATTTATTAGGAATTGATGCACTTGTAAAAGGTTCCAATTGGGATTATGGATTTTGCAATTGGGTTCTTGATCTGATTTAATCAGGGGCTTGGAAAATTAATAGGGATCGGAGGAAAAGATAAATAGGATCATCCAATAATAATATCTCCTACCTTTTAACTATATATTTTTTATAAATGGCTAAACTACTCAGCATGATTAGTTTTAATACATGATCAACTGAATTAATTAATTAAATTAAATTAATTAATTAAATTATGATTAGAATTAAAATTAGATTAAATTTTTAAGCTAGGTTTTTTTTCTATGAATGGGGAAGAAGAGGGGTTTTAGGCTTTAAGGGTCGTCATGGTCGTAACATTAGACAATGACGACCCAAGCCTATTATATTACCAGGTTAAGAAAAATCGTCATGGTCATATATTTTGACCATAACGACCCTAACCTAGTTTGTCTAGTAAGAGTCGTCAATGTCCTTTATTTATAACATGACGACGTTCTAATCAGAATTATTTGTATGAAATAACTGCTAGGGTGACATTGGTGCATAACAAATACCATAACGACTCTCTCTGAGGCCGGCATGGTCGGTTCCAATTTACTATAATGACACAATCTGTAAAATTTGTTGATAAATGATTTTTTAATTGCAAATTCATTAGAAGGAAAAGAAAAAACATAAATAAATCATAAAAAAAGGCTTACATATATTATAAAGAAAATCATACATAGGATAGAAATATAGGATTAAATTGAATCTAGATCATTGAAATACGCCAAATTTTCAGCCAATACTACATAGCAATTTTTATGTCGGAATCTTTTGTTAAAGACCGTCTTATATTGTTCATATACATGTTGCTTCTGAAAAAGGAAATCAATGAAAGTTAGTATTATAATCAAATAGGATTTGAATAAAATCTAATTGACATTCACTTACTTGTTCCAAGGGTTGGAGTTGAGGATAATACGCGATCATGTTCACCAAAGTCGTTCTAAAATTACAGCATCGATAGTAGATCAATTCAAATCTTTCTTTCACGTCTGTCATTGATCTGGATTTTCTATTGTCGTCTAAAGCAACAAAAAACTTGAAAATACAATCCCCAAAAGTTAACAATCTCCTAGTTATGTTGATGAGGAGTTTGTTGTCATGTTTTGTGACTACAACCCACGCTCTAAGTGCCACAACATCTTCTCAAGGAGTGAATTTAGCAATCATGATGAAGAAATTAGAAGAAAAATACTAAAAAGGATTTGAAAGATGGGAGATAATAAGTATTTGAGAGACATAGACCCAATGGCTATTTTTCTAAAAGAAACTAGACAACTAGCCCTTACGTAGAAGTTCATAGGTGATAGATTGTCTAGCATCATCAGGGTCAAAACCTATAGACCATGCCAACTCAATCTAGGAATCATTGTTGTTGTTTTTTTGATGTTTTTGAGTGCTAGGGTCGCAACGGTTCATAACAGAAACAATAACGACTCTATCCAAGTTAGACGTCATTGTCGAAATTCTTAACCTTGACGGCTCTATCTGGGTCGCATCGGTTCGTAAATCAAACGCTGACGACTCTTATATTTTATTTTTGGAGAGAATTAGAGTCGTCATGGTCGATATCTTAATACCATGACGACGCAAGCATAACAACTAGTTTTTTTTTAAAAAAAAATAATAGTCGTTGGAGCTTTTTCTATATAAGGATGCTAACCCAATGTTATATTCAGTTGAAAACCTTAACATTATACTCAAAATAAAACTCTCTTGCAATGGAAATTCCATCATCAACTACCAATTCACTTGAAAAGATACTCAGAAGATGCAAACCAACAACTCCTTCATCATCAACTACTCAAATTAGTGCTATGGAAGAAGATAAACGCAAAAGAAGCAAAGAAAACACATCATCATCAACTAAAAAATCAATTAGTACTATGGAGGATTAAATACGCAAGTGAAGCAAACCAATGACTGCCATGAAAAAAGAGGAACTCAAGAAATGAGGTTACGACCAATTCCAACTAAGGGAAAGGTTAAAGTCCATTGTGGATGAGACAGAATGGATTAGGAATTATTACGTCGTCATGGATTTTCCGAAAGAAGATCCGGATGATGGTATATTCTGGAATCTAGTAAAAACAGGACCTTACGTTCCCAAGCCTGACGCAAAGTGGAAGGGTCCACGTCATGATTACAGGGACAACTATGTTTGCAAAACGACCTTTCATGTTAAGAAGTTGTGCATCAAATACAACGAGTTTCTCGCTAGGCACAGAGGGGATAAGTTTGTGGCACAGGATGTATATACCAAATGCATAGGAGAGTCGTTTTATCATTTTGAAGCTGCCATGATAGTTGCGTCTCCCGCCGAAAAAAAGAATAATATGTAATGTGTTTAGTAAGACCAAGTTGGTCTACAAGTTGTTAGCCTAGTTTAATATTGCTTTCACGTTCTAATGTACTACTAGTTATCCCAAGTTTGGATCAAATTATCTTATTTATTTAAGTCTAAATGTTGTTGAATTTTATATCATTATATGTCATCATTGTCGATACCCATATACCATGACGACCACATAGGTTAACCTCCAACACAGGTCTCTAATTAGCTCTTTCAAAATCGTTATGGTTTCAAGTGTAAAGTCTAAATGTTTTTCAATTTTGTATCATTATATGTCGTCATTGTCGATACCCATATACCATGATGACCCCATAGGTTAACCTCCAACACAGGTCTCTAATTAGATGTTTCAGAATCGTTATGGTTTCAAGTGTAAGACCATGACAACCTCTTATCTAAATTTTTTTTAAAAAAATATAGCCATGGAGATTTTTTCTATAAAATACAACCCCTTTTTTTAGAAAAAACTTCCCCAAACTTCTTATTTTGCTTTTTATATATCTTACATTTGTTTTTGTTTTTATCTGAAAGTGAACCATCAATGGCAATGGCAGAATGAAAACCAGATAAAGATATGGATCTCGTTAAATATTTTATTAAGGTGTTCCATGAACGTCCGGATAAAATCTATTCAATTTTTTAGAAGAAAGTGAAAGAGTTATATTATGAGCGCACCGCGAATCCCAAGAACCAAAAATGGAGAGAATTAGCGTTTCGATTCGCCTACGTTAAAAGTTCAATTCAAGAGTTCATTAAAGTTAGAAAAATGGTGAAAACCATCATCCCCAAGCTCCTCTTACCGAAAAAGTGAGTAACATACTAAAACTTAATATTTTGTGTACATTTCTCATGATTTTATGCTTGCAACTAAACATTTAATTCATTTTATTTCAGCTGGAACGATTTAATGGTCTATGGCGAATAGGAAATGGTGAAATAAAGTTCATTTATGCATAGTGCTATAGGGCATTGTACAATCATGCTCAGAGGTTTATTGACGAAGTTTTAATGTGCAACATACATCGTCATCCATAATAAACATTATATAATGCGAGATTGATTTAATTGTATTGTATTTAATGAAATCAAAGTGTGTTTTATCTTTCCAAAAATGACCACTAATACCTTCCAAATTGCATATAGGGTCGTTAGGGTCTATACCAAAGAACCATGACGACTCTAGGCATCATCGAGTTGTTTTTCTTGGACGTTTGGTTCTTTAGGGTCGCATCGGTTCATACCAAAAACAATGATAACATAAATCTACCCTTATTTGGGTGAGATATTATCGTCATGGGAGACACCTATAAACCACGACAACTCCAAAATGTAAAAATTTGGTTTTCCCTGGATGTTTTGGTGCACCAGGGTCGCATCGGTGCGTAACATAATCCATTACGACACATATCAGCTATTATTTGGGAGTGTTGGAGTCATCATGGTCGATAACATAAACTATAACGACATTATATGCAACTGTTATCTACTAAGTGTGTCATTGTTGTAGTCGTTAACCTGCTAAATTTGACCATGACGTCTCCAATTCTTGGAAATAATCTTCCAAATTGTGAGAGCAGGGGTCGTCAACCAGCTAATTTTTTCCATGACGACTCTGTGTGAGAATACTAAGGTCTTCATGGTCGATACATAAATACCCTGACGACACCAACAATGATTTAGGAAAAAAACAATTCAAATTCTCCAAAATAACGATATCTTAACAATCAATTCAAACCAATCTTACACACCTACATTTACATTTTCTCCATCATAGGGTTGTCTTAAAGAAAATTAAGATGTACCTTATAAACGTAAATAAACATGAGTTCAAGTTAGCAATGTTTTAAAAAAAACATGGTTTCAACCACGACCACGACCCTGACTAGATGATCTCCGGCTTCACTTTAGAGCAGGTCCTTCACTTCCACGATCTTGTCCAGGACCTCCTTGGCTCCCTTCGTCTTGTTCAGCACCTTTTCCTATTTCATCGTCGTCTATGCCCTCTTCATATTGGTTATCAAAACCTTCTTGAATAACTTGGGTAGACGGTTTCCGGGACCTCTTACTTGCACGAGCTAGTTCAGCATACATTTTACTTGCAGCGGGGTTTTTGATAGACACATTTTAGTGTCTAATTTGCACCTTAATTTCTAGTGAGTTAGTATTCGATTTTGTGTCTATTACGTGTTTTATTGCTTTTGTAGGGACATTAGAAGAATAAAGATTTGTGGAAAAATTGGCTCAAAAAGTGTTCAAAGCACCCGGGAAAATGGATCAAGGCACCCACACTTTGGATTGGGGCACCCTTGGATCGGGATGGGCTGGATCGGACCAACTCAGCGGGTCAACTCGGCCCAGTCAACTCGGTCAAAGTCAGTTGACCGAGTCAAACCCAGTTGACCAGGTCAAAGCTTCATCGGCAAAACAGGACTCAAATCAAATCGCAATTTTGATGGGATTTCAGCAAATTGATAAGTACCCAATCTAATTGAAGGTTCGTATAATCGATTAGAAGCTCTAGAAGCCGAAGATAAGGGCTGGAGAATCATGAATTTGGACGGGAAAAGGAACATGTTTCGGTTTTGGATAACTATTGATTTCTCGTCAAATCACCGAGTTCTAATGGGATTAGAACATCCTAGAAGACTCACAGGGCCTATATAAAGAGTTTACAATCCTCAGAATCAAAGTACGAAGCTCCAGAACCACTTTTGCTATTTTCCGATCAAGTTCCGACTACGGCCGGTCACTGCTGCTGCTCCCGGTGATCGGTGTTCTTCACCATCGCCGCTGAAGAAGAAGACAGTGCAACAGTTTTAACTGTTGCTGTTTCAAATCTGTCTGTCACCATTTCTTCTCTCTTTTGTTGCTTGAAACTGTGCTGTAACAGTTGAACCCTGTTCCTGTGACGTTCATACCCGTTGCTGTTTGGCTGTTGCACTATTATTTCACCTTGTAATCGATATTTTGAGCAATGAAATCAACTTTTGAGCAATCTTTTTCCACCATGAGCTAAGTCTATTTACTGGGATGATGGATAAGGTAATTTTCTCAATTTTATGTGATTTAATTATTTTCTAATAATTATTTATAATTCTTTTATCATTAAAATTGCATAGTTTTGAATAGTAAAAACGGTTTTCTTTCAACAGTTGTGCTTTTGCTTGATGGATTATGCTTAGTTAATTAATTTTGATAATCCATGCTTGTGATTTACCTCTGTTTGTTAGCATAACAAAACCAATTTTGGCAATTATTTGGGCTTCAATTAATTTAAAAAGAATTATCTGATTAATCACATAGGTTGTTAGAATTACCTGATTCCTGATTCCTGGTATTGTTAAAATTATTCAAAAATCATCTTTAGGTTATTTAGTCTTTTTCTTACTCCTGGAATTTTCTAGAGTTAGTTAAATCATTATTTTCTAAAGTCATCACCTTCACAAGTTCGAGAATCGAATCTTTATTTACCACTTCTAAAATTACATCAGTTTTCAACGTGTGTCAAGTAGTCAATATACTCAACTTGTTGGTCAGGCGTTATTGGTTCTCCCTTGGCCTTCAAGCAAAAAAGTCTCTTGATCACAATCTTCACTCGATCCCTTTATACGGATAAAAATTGCTTTCGAGGTCAACATACGTATAAGAGTACATATTTCAAAAAAAGAGAACAAGAAAGACAAAAATACTTACAACAAGCTTTAGAATGCTAGAGCCGGTACTGTTGTCGGGTGTCGGAGTAGAGGAAGCACATGTTTTCTTGCTTTTCCCCTTGCGGGTATCTATCCGTATCACACGGCCATGAGAGAACGTTTGGTACCATTCCAAGTAACCCTTATTTGCCTCATAAACTTCATTCACCTTCTACCAAAAAAATATGTCTACCTTGCTAGCATGCATAGCATCCCAATGATGGGTCCTGGGTAGAGGGTCGTAAACCACCACAACGCTAGAAGCGTCAGAACTGCATTCATCAAGGTTGAGTCGGAACGTTGGTATATAATCCTCATCACGTGGATCTTGAATATACGCAAGATGGCACATTACTCTCGACGGATCATACATTGAGAACCCGGTTGGGTGAAACAAAAGACTCTAGTAAAAAGAAACAAGTTGACAATCAGGATCAGCTCTCTTTCCCACATACGGATCAAAGACTACATCTTTTGGTGTCATGTTTTCCAATATTTCCCGTATAGCTAAAAACATGGACTTATGATCCTTCTTATGACCCCCAATGAACTTGTATTTCTTCCTTCTTGGCTAAGCACTAGTTCATGCCTCGTTCACTTTGACATCCTCGTTTTCTTTGAACAACGAAGGAAATGGTCGTAAATCCATACCTACACAATAACCAAACAATAAAACTAGTATTCATCAAACAAGAGATTGAAAAAGAATAATAAATCATCTGACAAGCTAATAAGATCACTTTAATTACCTGGAGTAGAGCAGTATTTTCGTTCATTTGAGATGTTCGTTCCCTAGAATGCTTTTGTTAGCTCCTCGTTCATGTGAGCTACGTTGGCAGTCCCCCACGATTATTTACGCACATTTTCCATAGGATGCAAGAGATGGAGAAAGTATGTGCTGACCCTGTTTCCTGAGCTGTCGGGAAACATCACAGACCCCAGCAAGTACAAAAGATAACCGACAACCGCAACACGAACTTCAACCACAGAGTGAAGTCCATGTTCTATTTATCTTTGCAATGTCCCTGCAACTGCATAAGATTGAACTCTCTCCTGCGGTACTTTGTCCCTTTGACCAACATGTCGTTCGTTGCCTCTTCATCCCATCCAAACAACGCCTTAGCCAATTCATAAATTGTAGACCAAAGAAGTTTTTTCTTGTAGTTGGTTATGGTGGATTTTCCTTCGACCTGGAGCCATTGAATCTTTTCTGCATCTGAGGAGTTAAAGTCATCTTGCCAAACGGGAATGAAAAGAAATCGACTTCAGGGTAAAATCTCTCACAGAAGCAAGATATTGCATCCCTATCATAATCAATGATGGAGTTATGTACGAAAGGATACAAACCAGAGTTCTCGATTAACGCTCTAACTCTTGCACATTCTCCTTTTAGAGGCCAAAATACCATTTTTACGTACGAAGACTGACGTCTGAAAAGATGTATTTTGCATTCGTATGATCCTACAAAATAGGTAGAAAAAACACAATAAGAAAACAATCAATAACAACAACAAGTTAATTGAAAACTAAAGTTCAGATTCTTGCGATGGTCTAATAGACGGTATGATCCCATGAGTCGGGATATGCAAATAGCACTTTTCCTCCATCTAAGGGTAAGCCTCTAGATTTTCCATTACGTTCATCCCCTAGGAGGAAGCGGGTAATGGGTATGTGCCTTGCGTTAGGGGATTTTGACTTGCCCTTGTCCTACGCTTCCACCTACACCTCTTCTTGCACCTCTTCGTCATCATCATCATCACAACCACCACTAGAACCACCATATCCACCAGAACCACTAGCTCCACAAGCAGCATCACCCCTACCATCGCCATTTGTCTCATCAACATCATCTTCAATTTGTTCTTTGTCATGGTATTAAGTCGCAGATGAAATAAAGGGGGCAGAAGAAAAAGAGGAATCCGCTGGTTCTATATCTTGGTTTACACGTTCACGGATAACAAAAGGTACTTCTTTCAGGTTTGCTCCACGATAAGGACCAGCCCCCAAGAATTTTTCTTGGCGGGGAGGTTTTGAATGAGGAGTCGGTAGATGTTTCCTTTCCTTTTGTGGTACTTTTTAAACAGGCTATAATTCAAAATGCACAAAAAAATCAAAACAAAACCAATATTCATAGACCAAGTACACGGGTCGTGATGGTCTAAATTTTCGACACTAACGACCCTTAGTAAACCATAACGACCTTTGGTTTCATATAATGTAATGTCGTTAGGATTTAAAATGTAAGCCGATGCGTCCCTAACACAATATGTCTTCAAGGAAAATAATTAATAAGCGGCGTCATGGTTTTACATAAAAACCAAAGCGACACTAGACAAACCCTTAGTCTTCAGTAAAAAACCAGTAAGGGCCGTCATGGTCGAAAATCAAAGTCCATGACGATTTTTCATAATTTCAACATGCATATGAAAAGTCGTCATGGTCTTTGATTTGGGACCATGGCAGCCCTCTTTCTGAAACTGCAATTTTGCGGTTTCTAACCTAATTTTACACTAAAAACACACATACAAACAATCACAACAAGTAGAGTAATGGGTTTTAGTTTACTTACTCTCTAATTGGGGCCATTTCTTATTCCAATTCTTCACGGTTTTATTCTTTGATGCTTTTTGAGTTCCAATTAAGTTTTAGTCTCTCTATGATTCTAGGATTTTCTACATCTTTTTGTCGATACTTCGTACGAGCCATGTTTGTGGAAGAAGTTAATCGTTGATTAAAGTTTTCGAATCGACGATTACGACGATGAATTGATTTCGGAAATTTATTTGGAAGATGGGTCATTAGGTTTAGAGGAGAGAGATAGGATGGAGTTGATTTTCTGTTTTTGGTTTTATATTGAATTGGGGGGCTTATAGGATTAAGTATAATAGGGTTTTAGGATTAGTTTTTAGGGAAGAGTAACTTAGTATTTTCATTACCATTTGGAACCCTCTATAATTTATGGTGTGTGGGTAGAGTTCCAAAAGCCCCCAATTATTTCCACAAGCCCCCAATTAAGCAGTGTTCTTTGATAGGTGCATAATTTATATGTTTTGAGTTTCATTTTCATACACATATTTGTTAGTTTTTTATGTAAATTACTTTGTATTATTGTTACTTTTCTATTTTATGTCTCCTATTAGGTGAATCATCCAAAAGGAAGCGGAACATGTTCAAATTCAGAATTTATTAGCACCATGTTGAAGAGAAAGATAAAATGAAGCTAACTGCGAAAGAATGGAGTCGTTCCGACTTCGTATGAAGATGATATGGGTGAAAAGACGAAGTACAGAAGCAAGTTGTCCAGACTTGGACGACCAGGAGCAAGGATAGTCGGTCATACTTGGCCGACTAAAATCCAGAAGAAAAAAAAGAAAAAAATCAATAATAGTTCATTCTCAGACGACTAAAAAGAAGGCTAGTAGCTTATTCCTGGACGAATACGAAGAAAGATAGTCGTCCAGACCCGGACGACTACGAAGAAGGCTAGTAGTCTAGACCCGGACGACTAGAAGAAGGATAGTCGGCCAGACTTGGCCGACTGAAATCCAGAAGAAATTGATCTTCTAGTCGCTTGGGAACGGCTGACTAGGATGACATATGGTCGGCCAGACTTGGCCAACCAGGCTCGGATGGTTGTGGATTTTTCTCTTCTATGCACGGGTTTGATACTTTTAGAACCTATTTTGACCGGAATTTGAGCACAGGTTCTTTTATATTTAAAATACTATATAAGGGACACTTCTAAGGAGATTGGAGAGTTCTTGGATCATATCATATCTTTTGAGGAGAAGAAGAAAAGCTTTGGAGTTGGAGACTCATCTACAACTAGGGTTTGCTTTACTTTTCTACTTATTATTTTTCCATGTATAAAAAAAATCTATGAGTAGCTAAACCTTTCATATTGGTTAAGGATGTATTCGGATATCATAAACATACTACTAGATTAATACATTAGTTTTATCATCTTAATCGAATCATTATTGACTTGTTCTATTATTTATGATCGTCAAGTATGATTGTATGAATGTTTGTTTAAGAGCACTACTAGATAACAATGAATGCATATCTATTGCAAGACTAGGGTTTTGAGATACGGAATTGTTGATGAACCTTATCATAAGTAGCATGATGTGATTACCAATTGCATTCAAAACCTTTCTGTGATTGCATGTAGAAACTTGATCTATGTTAAATATATTACTCATAGTATATTTATTGCATTGATTAGTCTAATTCTTAGAACTTAAAGCTCTTGAGAGATTAAACTTGATAGCATGTTGCATTAGGTTGTTCTTTGAGTAGTAATTACATATTCATCGTTATGGTATGTGATGACATGAGGAATTTACCGTAGTATGCTCTCGATGGGATGTTCTAGGGCTCTTTTAATGAATGATTAAGTGACAACTCTAGTTATTAGTGAAAGTGCATGTATTAGGATTGAAGATGAACCCTTAACCAGTACTTTAAACCTATTGATTATCTTTACTCATTACTTGTTAGTATAATTACTTTAGACTTGAATTGCTAAATTCCCCGAGTTTATTTAAGTTTCAAATTACGAATAATAACCCATATCTCCATGTGGATCGAATATGTTCTTACAACTATACTCTTATTTATAATTGTGAAGTGAAAAAAACTTAAAATAATTTTGCTTGGCTGACAACCGACCATTCTTGATGCACATGTTAAAGTATTTCCTTCATTAAAAGATACTGCGGAGTTTGGGAAAATTGGAAGATATTATGCAAAGAACCCTTATATAGGGGATTACACTTCCAATAAATGGCTTTTTCAAGGTTTCAGGGTATCTCAATAGTTGGTTAGGAGGTATCCATAGCAATAGCAAATGTCTACATTACCCTTTCATCTATAAAAAGTCTATTAAAACCTAAAAAAAAAAAAAAAACTATCTAATTCAACTCTTCTCCTTCTCTATTTCAATTCTTCTTCTCCCTATTTTTTTCTCCATCGGAAAAAAAAAACCATTTTTTTCTCCTTTTTGTGATTGATATCTTGTTTGATTGATTGATTCTAAGAAAAATAGGGTTTCAGATAATTTTACGTTTGGGTTTTTTCAAAACTCAAATGTAAATCCAAGTTTGGTTGAAATTACGGTTGGTTCCCAAACGTAACTTGTTTTTCTTTAATTTTACGGTTGGGATTTTTCAATTTCCAACCGTAAACTTACAAAATGAAGATGACGATGACACTTTACGGTTGGGTTTTTCAAACATAATTGTTTTATGTTTAGGTTCAATTTTTTACGTGTGGTGTTTTCAACCGTAATTTTATTTTACAGTTAGGTTCGAAAGTTATTTTCCAACTGTAAAATTCCCTAGTTGTTCAAAAAATTTGGAGGATCTTTTACGTTTGGATTTTTCGAACCGTAAAATATTTTTCGTTTGGGTTTGAAGTCAAAACTCGACCGTACATTTATTTACGATTGGGTTCGATGCTAAAAATTCAACCGTAAAAATATTATGATTGGGTTTTCCCCATTTTTAAACCAGTTACGGTTAGGTGTTCATCGAAATCTAACCGTAAATATATCTTACGGTTGGGTTTGAGATGAAAACTCAACCGTAAACTTGCCTGAATCACAAAAAAAAACTTTTCTTTTACGTATTTTAAGCAATTTTGAGCACGAAAATGCCAAGAGTTTAAATTCGAGGTATTCCTGATTACTCACGGACATTGGTTGAGTGAATCAAAATCTACGTTTTTCAAAAATCTCCAAAAAGTTCTTTTTTTTCTACTTTTTCTTCTCACCAAAACAAAACAATTATAAATCTGATTTGATTTCATCAAGTATAACATTATTTCGTTAGTCTAATCTATTAACTAATTAGATTAACTATTACTAACTAAACAAGGATAGTTTAGCCATTACGAAAATATGATGGATAGGGGTTTTAGGGATTTGATAACTAATGACCCTATTTTATCCTCATATAAAAGTGTAAGCCCCTATATGAGGGTTCTATGCAAAATCCATAAACAATGACTAACGTCAAGTCCTATGGGAACCTTTAACATAAACAATGACTAACGTCGAAGTCCTATGGGAAATTGGGAATGGGAAAATATATGTGTTTGGAAAAATAATATATTTTATTGTGTTTAGTAGGATCTTTAAGGATTAAAAATTTGTTTATACGTGTTTAGTCTTTGGTAAGGTCCTTACGAAATTTTAAATATTATAATATATGAGTAAAAACCCGTGCTACGTATCGGATTTGATGAAAATTGTTTTCACTGGTAGCCCATGTTGACTAAGGTGGGGTTTTATATCGTACCCGTCCCTAGGGCTCCAATCAACAATGTTCGACGGAAATTATTTTTATTGTTGGTTCCTATTGAATGAGGCGGGGCTTCACCCTGTACCCGGTCTGGCGGTTCCGTTTAACAATGTGTTAATTTTAGGGTGATTTTATCCATGTAGTATGTTTAACTACTTCTCCACCAGTTGATGTGAATGTAAACATTGAATTGTATTCTCTAATATTATATCTAAATTTTAAACATCTTGTTGTACGATAGTTTTTATCTTCTTTGGAATTAACCATATTTCTTGCCTAGAAATATGTATATTAACCAAAAAAAATTGTAGTATAGTATATGTGATTTTAATCAACGGAAGGAGATCTTAAAACACCACATCCAATGAATATAAAATAATAACCAGTAAAAAGCTAGGATTTAATGACCAAAACAATCAGAAATGAAAAATGTGCCGATGACCACCAATTAAAAAGAGAGTTTCATTCATCTTTGAATATATGAACAATTTTAATGTGGTGAGTTTATTTTACTTCACCTTTAATGTTATTGATTTAGTAGGCCCCCTATATAATAAAAATATATTAAAAATAACTAAAAAATATGAAAGAAGAATATAAGATATCTAAAATAATTACCTAGAGACAAAGTCTTTATCGCCAGAAACAGAGTCTTTGTTGCACGACGAAAACTCTGTCGCTCGATAAAAACTCTGTCATGATGTACAAATTAAAAAATATATACTGATAGTCAACTTGCCTATTTAATATGTCCATAATAGTTTAAAATGAAAAAATTTAGTTGTTTGGTATATACAATGGGACTTGGCCTAATGGTATCTCTCGTATATTTGGCATCACTCACAACTCATAAGATTTATTCTTTAATAATAAACAGGCAATTATATTAAGGCTAAGAAGAGTTACATAAATTCATTCCTTTTCTAGGAGAATATGTGAGCATAATCTTTACATTAGCCCAGTAAATATCCCTTTCTTTTGTCTTTGTACTTATAGTAAACTTGGGTAATCCATCAGCACTTCCTACATAAATTTTTGTTTATATAAAAGAATTGATATCGATGAATTTTTAATTCAGATAACTAATATCATCATCCACTAATTTTATACAATTTATTTTACCAATATTAAAAAGTGAAAAATTCTGCACAGTCTTTTAAAACTGATTTAGTTCTCTCGTGAAGGATTTGTTGCTTTTCTTATATGAAATTCACATTATTCTTGCTATCGCATAAAATTATAACTTGATTACTTTTTCCTTTTTATTTATCTCACCTTCCCACTAATTGGAGCTCAATAGCCTTGGATAACTCGGGACTGGATGTGTAACCTGAATCAATGTAAATTACAAAATATGTTGTTCTTAAACCGAAAAATACCTGCACCATACTCACCTTGAACCATGCTTATAGGAGACATGAATGTGAAAACAATCTTAAACAAGTTGTAGAGGATCAAAGTTACCTATTTTTATCTGTTTGACATTCTATTTATGTTGGATATTACTGTTAGGGACTTAGGATAGTCTCAAGACCATTGATGGAAATGGGATTTAACTTGTGTAATCAAAATCCATAGGGTTAGTCTTGAGCCTATCGAATATTGTTTTGTTCATATATTTCCAAATAACCCATATTAACACATAAAGAGTCTAGTAAGAGCAACCATAGTCACGAAAGTATACCAAACGATCAAAGAGTAAGATTTTTACTCTTTGGTCCGCCTGAAACGCAACTGGTGCAGGATTAAATTTGATCGGGCGGTTGTCTAAGGTAGCGCCTGGAGTTGGGCGCACGGCTAGGTAAACGTCTGTTGAAACGGGCGTACGCCTATGAATACGTTTGGGTGGGGCGGACATTTGGTGAACGCTCGATGGGAGGCGTAACCCAAAAGAACACCTATGATAGACGCACCCCTAGATGCAGGCCCCGGAGACAGGCGCTCTCTTAGCCGAACGCCTGATGGGGCGTAATCATAGTCAAACGCCCGTCATTTTTCTACACGTGCATCTAGTACGTGTTTCAGCTGAGACGGGCGCACGCTTAGCCATCCGCCTGGTTTATCAGGCGCATCCCTAGCCGAACGCGTGTCTCACCAGGCGGACGGCTGGATGAGCGCCTGATGGGGCGTCCTCTTGGTTACCCGCAAAACTCTCTTCTCCAACTCGTTTTCTCCTCAATCCATCACAAACACAAACACAGACGCACTCCAAACCAGCCGTCTACCACTCAACCCACTTCTCCTTCCAAATCAAGCTCAACCTCTTTTCAAATTTGCAAAAGCTTGGCAGATTTGATACGAGTAATCTAAAAGTTAGGATTATTTCAAAGAAAACAAGGTAATAAATTTAAACTTTGACATAAATTGTAATTGATTTCATAGGTTAGGTTAATGTTTTGTTAATTAAATTTGTATATATATGTTTAAAGATTAAACATATGATGATGAAATAGACATATTAGGTTTTAGAAATTGTATTTTGGAATTGGGTATATTTCTAGGGTTTATGGAAGTTGTAAATTGGGTATAAAAAATTAATGAGAATTCGTTGAATTGAAGTTAGAATTGATTAAGTTGATAGTTTATTTGAGTTGGGTTGTGGTAAATTTTATGATTAATTGACTTGATTGTCTTTAAAATTTGGGAATTAGGAATGTTTATGTTTTATAATGAATGTTTATGGAATTATAGAATTGGGGAATTATGATGATTTTTTGTACAATTGATGATTTGATTAGTAGTGGACTATTTTTTGAATTGTGAATTTTGTAATTTGGTTGATTTTTGTATATTGGTACATTTGATTAACTAATTAGATAATTACTTTTGTAATGATGAAATTATTATTTTTATGGATTTATTGATTAATGTAGAGTTCTATATTTGTGCATTGTGAGGATTACTCTTGATTTTGAAACTTGTATGTACTGTTTGCATAGATGTTGAGCAATGTGACGTCGAGATTCGTTGGTCGAAAAAAGAGGAACAAGAAGGCTAAAATTGTTGAGGATCCAGGAGTAGACCCTAGTACTGAAGAAATGGTCGATGTTCCCAGGTTGGCGAACTATACTGTTGTGGAAGATGCTCATGGTCACGCGTCGACCAATATTACATATTCAACCGATACGAAATTCAAGTATTTACATCATGGTTCCCTCAAATCGTTCATTCAGACCTATGCAGGTATTACTAAACACAGCCCTAGGGTAAAATACATTATTGAAAAGGCAGATGGGACCGTTTAGTTACCATGGATGTAGTAGATTCGTCACATGCATTTATTGACTACATTGTTGAGCGTCTTTGGGATACCACGAACACTTTTCACTTCTCCTTTGGTGAGATTGGGTTCACACCGCTTGATTGGGTAATGTTGACAGGATTAAGTATTGGTATTGGTAGTGCTATTCAGTATGACTCGGCGAAGTATCAATTTGAATATGTACAGGCGCATGTTTTTCCTGAAATTAAAGATAGTGAGGTTTGTAAAAGAGAACATATTCTCAACCAGTGGGTTTCAGATGCAATTACGGTTGCATTTTTGAGCACATATTTTAACCCATGAACGTTGGTTGCGGCTAACGATGATAGCATACTTGCTGATAGAGTGGCCAGAGCCTTTTGTATGTATGTTTTGGGTCAATTTTTCTTTTCAAATGCAAAAAAATATATTGATGTTGGATGGTTAGCTGCTTTTGAGGATCTAAATGCAGTTGCCAATTATGACTGGAGTAGTGCTTCTTTCGTGAAATTGTATACCAGTTTCGTCGCATCTGGAAGGGGACAAAAGTCACTAGCCAGACCCTTCCAAATATTGGAGGTAAATTTCTTAGTCTTATTTATATTTCTTTTAAATGTTTATTTGTTGCTAATTAATTTATTTCGTTGGTTCTCTTCACATTTTAGTTTTGGGGGTACGAATATTTGGGCATATGTCGACCAAAGAACCCAACGAGTGAAAGTGAAGAACTGTGGCCTAGAAGTTCTCGGTGGAAGGGTACAAGAAGGTAGAGTATTGATATTGTTCGGTCAAGGAATTTTCTTAATCAGTTGACTGTAAACGATGTGACCTGGCAACCGTGGGATTCAGCCTTCTTTGTCCTTGAAACTGATATTGGACGGAAAGCAACGGAGATCTAAGAGAAAAGGGTTATATTCACTTGGATAGGCATTATGATTAGATAATTTATTTTGATAGGATTGTTTTTTATTTTCTTGGAATTTCGGTTAGTTGATTGGTTTATTTGTTGATAGTTATTGTCTTTTCATAGAATAACGTGTATCTCGGAGAACGGTGTTGGAGGCAATACCATGAAACATGGGCCGTCCCCAACAACCCGCCTACTCGTGTTAGCAACCTGAACAATGACGAAGCTAACGAGCTGAATGAAAACGAAGTGATCCTTGCAAAACAATTAGTGCATGTTGTTACGTATGATTTGTATATGGAGTATTAGCGACATGTAACTAACTTGCAGAAATATGCCACCAAAGTCGATTGGGATGTTGAAACATACGGGTATGCTGGTGACCGTATTAAACACAACATCCAAGAACCTGATGAACATGTATCCATTCCGCCTCAACAACAATTGTCATACGTAAGTATACAACAAACCACTGTTATTTTTTTTAGTATATAATAATGGTTGAGAATGTGATTTAATTTTTTTCATAACAGGTCAAAGCTTATGGTTTGGTTCAAGAATATGTTGATTTTACGAAAGAGTTTCATAAGTTTATGTTAAATGAAACGAAGGAGAGGATGGAGTTTATCATGCTAAAAGATGAAGAAATAGGGGGTCTACAAAATCACAACAACAATTTGGAGTTACAACTTGCCCATTTTCGTCAACAACAACCACCATTGGGTTTGGCACTTTTTCTCAAACTTTGCCACCACAAATGTGGAATACCATGGGTCAGGGATCATCATCAACAATGCAATCAAGTAACTACACATCCAGATCATCTCTGCCTTCATTTATGCCCCCGCGCTCGGCGTCCGGGAATCAAGATACAGATGGGTAGTCTTTCATTTGCATTGAATTGTCAGTTGAACAAATATATTTTTTTCAGTGATATATCTTTTGTCAGTTTTGAATTGTGATTTCAAAAGACTTTTCTTACATTTGCGTTGTCTTTTACCTGCTTTGTGTTGTCATCTCCAGAGATATTTTTAATCTTTGCTTTTTCCTTTATATCTGTTTTGTATTGTCATTTCAAAAAGATATTTAATTTTTTCCTTTGTCGTTTTTTCTCCTTGGTCTTGTCTTCTCAACCGACACTTCTTATCTTTGATGCGTCTATTCACCCCACTTGTCTTGTCTCAACTCAGTAATTCTAAAATAGCAAGCGTGTTTGGTCATATCAAAACTCAAAAACTTATCTTAATATGCCTATAAGTTGAACACTCGATTCTCCAAGTATACAAACCAAAACTACAAACATCACCAACCAATGGCATACTATGAGAATAACAATCATTATTATGCTTTTTGTTCTTCTATTCCTCCTCCTCCTTCTTCTTCTTCTTCTTCTTCTTCTTCTTCATATGGTGATGATGATAACAATAGTTTGTACTCATCATACGAAGATTTACTTGCATTGAGCCAAAATAACCAAGCAGCCACTGCGGGATTGATCGTTTCAAGTATGAACTGGCCACGTAGTCGTGTCCAAATACCAAGAAAACGTGATGCTGGTGCAAAACTTCTCTGGAAAGATTACTTTTGTAGAATCCCGAAGTTTCCACCTAATGTATTTTGTAGAAGATTTAGAATGCAGCGAGAATTGTTCAACCGTATATTCGGAGATGTCATAGTTATAAATAATTATTTTGTTCAAAATAAAAGATGCTTGTGGCGTTCCTGGATTAACCCCTCATCAAAAAGTTACTTCAGCAATACGAATGTTAGCTTATGGATGTGCGGCCGATGCAATAGATGAGTATTTATGGATCGGAGAAACCACTGTTTTGGAAGCAACTCGTAGGTTTTGTAAGACGATTGTGCATTTGTATGAGAAAGAATATTTGCGCACACCGAATGAGAGTGATGTTGAACTGTTTCTTAATGAGAACAAGGATAGAAGATTTCCATGGATGCTGGGTAGTTTAGATTGCATACATTGGAAATGGGATAAATGCCCATCGGCGGAATCAGGTGCTTACACTGCGTACAAAGGGAGTGAAAATATTATGCTGGAGGCAGTGGTGTCATATGATCTCTGGTTTTGGCATGCATTTTTTGGTATGCCTGGTTCTATTAATGATATTAATGTGATGAACCGTTCTTATATTTTTAAAAAGCTTATCAACGGGAAAGCACCCCCTGTGAACTTTGTTGTAAACGGACATCAATATGATATGAGGTATTATCTTGGTGATGGAATATACCCAGAGATTGCTATTATTGTGATGTATATTAAACATCCAGATTCCCAGAAGAAACAAAAAATTTCGACAATACAAGAGGGCTGCCGAAAAGATGTAGAGCGAGCCTTTGGGGTACTGCAAAATCAATTCGCCATCGTCAAGCAACCTGCAAGAATGTGGAATCCGTACGTACTTGCATATATCATGAAAACTGTTATCATTTTACATAATATGATAGTGGAGGATGAGCGTTTACCCGGTGATTGGCCATATGAATATGATCAACGCAGCCACCATGCACCGGTAAATATTTCTAGAAAAAATACTGCTGAACTTTCGAGAATGAGAGTTGACCAACGCCGACGTGCAGTACACAACAAATATACTCATATTCGTTTGCGAAATGACTTGATCGAACACTTATGGTCATATTTTGTTGAGGAATAACAATTTCTAAATCCTGCGGGTAGGTTTTGTGGGTAAATCTCTTGTAAACCCGCCCGAGACACCACTCGGCCGCTAGGGGCACCTAGGGGTTTAAAGGCTTGTTGCACATGCTAAGTGCAGCCGCGATGCCTGTGAAAGTGAGTTTAGGTATACTTATTAGCTCATGTATTATCAATATATTTTAATAAATAGCTAAAGCGCCCCCATTTGATTAGTCATAATATGTGATTAGATTAGTTAATTGCTTTTGTAAAACAATTGAACGTAAAATCATTTCATTGAATCGAAAAGGCATACATCGCGTTACATTAAAGGAAATGAAATAGATATAATTCATTAGATTACAATTAAACACTTAATCATATAGTTTGAAATCATAGGTACTTTCTTCCAAAATGCGATAGCAATCCTCATGCCTAAACTCCTTGCCATGGATAGTTTCATATTTGTCGAGAGCCATCACCCATTGAAAAAAACAAATCAATTATAAGTTTGTATGTTTGAAAACTATTTTTGATGAACGACTTATTAATTAACATACTTACT
This sequence comes from Papaver californicum, assembly GCA_023531435.1. NCBI lineage: Eukaryota > Viridiplantae > Streptophyta > Magnoliopsida > Ranunculales > Papaveraceae > Papaver > Papaver californicum. The sequence continues at coordinate 1,252,209 of JAJJMC010022104.1, read as the reverse complement.
CTTGTCGCACTAGATTCGGTGGGATGGGCTTCTTTTACAACTTTCATTTCCTGTTTCAAAGCTTCCAATCGTTGAAACAACTTCTCAAAAACCTTATCTTAATGACTTTGAACGTCCTACGATTGTGATTTCCATCTAATTCCACAAAAATCTTAAACATACGTTTCCACCAAGAATCAAATGTCTGATCCATGTTAATATCTTGATTAACGTTTTGGTTACTATTGGTAATGTACGCTCTATCGTAGTCGTGTTTTCTGATCGTAACCCACGCTCTAACAATGGCAACATCTTCATCATTAGTGTATGGAGTTAATATATTTAGTGCTTGAAAGGGTCGGGTGAGAATGAGTTGGAAAATAAGAATGAAAGGGATATGTGAGATTGAGAACGAAAGGGATATGTGAGAATGAGAATCACCTTGAAAGGGATAGTTTCCTTTTATAGTGTTTAATTACCAACGACTAGTTTTTCAACAAAAAAAAACGTTTGGTTAGTCAACCATATTTTACAAATTCAAAATTCGCAATAACTTTTTCTAGGGTTGGCATGATCGTATTGTAAAACCATAACGACCCTGAGAACTTTTCGACAATCATGATTTATGATTTTTGAAAAGCAATACGACATTTATGTAAAATTGGACAGAGGGGTGGGTATTTTTTGGTAAAGAGTCATCATTATAAATTTAGTGTTGTCATAGCCTCTAGAAAGGATCGTCAACCGACTAAAAAAGACAATGACGACGCCAAGTTATCTCATTTTCGTAGGAGTCGCGGTTGCACTTAGCACGTACAACAAGCCTTTAAACCATTAGGTGGCCCCAACGGACGAGTTATGTATCGTGAGGGTTTACAAAGAGAAAACCTATAATCAAACCTTCAACGGGTCGTATGACGCCCTGGATGACGATCTAAACATCTTCGAAGAACAATCAACAGAAAGGGTTGTATTTTTTCATCACCCTTAAGATCTCGAAATGAGGTTGGTACCTGAAATTTGAACCTTTCCATCTTCTCCATTCCTGCAGAGATCTGACAACAACTTCATCTTCAGTTTCATTCATAATTCTTCTTTCATTCACCTTAGCGGTTAAAGTTGAAATTTGTAGTATTGCGCTACCTATTTCCTGAAATCGACAAAAAAGGTCTGCTATGTTCCGGTTATTGGGGTTACCGGTTTCATTATAAAAGTTAGCATGGATATGTTCTAATCATTCCATGCTCATTGAACCATTCATCCGACGTTCATGACCCCTTGCTGGATAATATAATATTATATTTCGACATAGGGATAAATCTTCCTCTAGGGTTATTTTCCAGTCCCTTCACCATCGTTCAACAAAATCATTTGACCTTATACACATCCTGATAACCTATAATCAAATCTTTAACGGGATAAATCTTCATCTAGAGACCTTGGCTTTGCAATTACCTGACACAGACGTATATTTTGTTCATCAAAAGTATTTAGCTTATTTTGTTACCTCTCAAATATACATCCCCACTTTGTTTTGCGGTTCCGCTGGTGAATAACATCCTCTAAATGAAACTTGTACTGATACCAAAGAAAGTGTATGGTTTACACCTCTTATTATAATATCCATCATCAAAACGAATCCATTGCACGATTTTAACAAAAGTCGATCAATCAATCGGCTTCTCTAAATTTTTATTTTTTATAATAACGTTTGCATCGGGCATTGTACAAATGAAAGCTTTGCCTGAACGAAGCAAGGCAGATACATTGGCCAGGCTCGTTGTGCACTTCCCTTAGTAGACCAAGAGTAGTGCATGGCAAACGGCCAACATAATTGATTTTCGCCTACAAACTGTTGAAATTCGGAACTTGTTCCATCCAAGTGACCTCAGGACAAAAATCATTGTGTAGTGATTAGAAATAAATGAAGCCAATGAATGTCATTACTATTTGAGCTTTTTATTCGAGGGTCTAATTATCATTTTATCTTCTGAAAAAAAAAGATTTACAAAAAATATAAAAATTTATGATCAGAAAAAAACAGAACAATTAAAATTAATACTACAAAGGGAAACTACAATAGCCAAATTCAACTTTTCTCCACCAAGGCAATCACAAATTCACAATGGTATCATATATATACATCACTTGTTCATCAGCCCCATATGCGTCCCTGTTGAAGTCTGAGCTATCTTTGAGAACTCCAGAAGGATTCCATCACCATCACCATCACCATCAGCATAAAGTTTGAAGGTGTTAATTACCATTGTTAAATAACAACTATTCAACATTGATGGATTAAAACAGCATACTTGTCTTATCATTGATTAAAAATCAACAGAAAATTGAAATGTACTTGAACAGTATTTCAGTTAAATGAAATGGCTATGTAAGCATCAATCAAGTCCACTAACAGTACTAAGCAAAATCCGTAATCCATTTTCTAGACTTAATACATACTTGCAAGTTGCAAGGCCCACAATGATGATTATTTTTTCACCCATTTAGTGCCCCCAATTAAATTTACAAACCTGAGAGAAAAAGAGAAACATATTTCAACTAAGGCCTTTGCGAATGAAACCAACATGACCGTGATAAGTAATGCCCTAACAAAAATACATCAAGAACTCAGAAATTAATACATACGTAAACACAAAATTTGTAACCATATTTCCTAATTCACTGGATTATGGATGCAAATTTTAACCTTGAATCTGCGTTCTCCAACTTTCCAATTAAAGAACGATTAAGTGTTATTAATGGCACAAAAAGAAGAAAACAAAAAAATTTAACCTTAAGCCTCCACCACTTTCATTCAACATTATTTATGCATCTCCCACAATCTTCAACAACAACTAAGAAGACCCGCTTAGAAGCTTCATGGTATTTTGAAATGTACGCCATACAACAAAATTCAATATTAATTGCGGGATTTGGATCCGTAGTTAAAGTAACTGTAAAAAACCATGCCCATATATTAATTCTTCCAAACATCCATTTGATCTTCCAGTTGTGTACTTCTGTAAAGAAACAAATTAAAAGAATGCTTATTAGAGTCTTGAGATACATCATACCTTCGTGTTAACACCATGAAGAAATTTGATTTTCCACTGCCGATCAATAAAAGAAAATGTATGCCTCCACAGTATTTCTCAACCTTGGCCATGATATCCTGCAAATCAAAAACAAAAAGATGTTAAATCCCTTAATATCTTCAAAATATTAGAATGGAGAATTCTTTCGAAACAGCTATTTGCATATTAACACAATATGTTTGGATTTTCGAACAAAAAGAAATGATAGACTTCACGGTATGACGTAGTAAGAGAACAATCCAGCCATCTGATCTCAATTTCTAAAGTGGAAAACGTGAAGAAAATCGTTTTTTTTTTCTTTTGATGATCATCATGACACAAAAAAATTCGCAGATGGAGACTCATTATGTAAAAGGAAAGTGTTTTAGAATTCGAGTAAGGAAAGTGATTGTATGAAGTACCAAATCAAGAGAGGAAGTAAAATGAATATCACTATGTTCAGAACAGCCTACATGAACTCACTAAGAACTTCCTAACACCAACTTCAAATAAGCACAAGAAAAGTCCATTATCAAATATGAAAGATGAGTGGGTGAAGACCCCAAGTCTTATTCACAAATCTATCTTACTCACCCAGGTGAAAAAAAAATCCATAATAACCTGATAACACAAATCCAAATAGTCCATAATGATGTGAATTTTTACAAATTAAAGTACAAACATAAAAATTCTTTAACAGCAATGAAGAACGTAAGCCTGCAACAATTAATATCAAACAACAAATGGGATGTTTGATTAGTTTACACCAATACTCAGCCGAAAACGGATCAAATAATTTAAGATCATTCCGGTAAAATTGGTTCATTGGTGCATCAAAAAAATGGACTGAAATTCCAACATAACATAATCCAAAGTTAATAAGCAAAATTGCTGATCCATGTCTATTTTTAATGCTTACCAAATTTTTAGTTGCTGTGGCGGCGGTTCTTTACAAATCTAGCCTGCTCTACATCAAATCTGCTTTCTTCTGCACCATATACTGCCCAAGATGGCGTTACAAATGAAGTCGTGAAACTTGGCAGATCAAACTTTCTGCCAAGTCAATCATGAAAGATGCTGGAGTCGTAAAACACCATCAGGAAGCAACTTGCAAAGTAAAATCGAAATGCAAAATAAAATGGCAGTAAATATATATCCATCTCTAGTTAATAAGAGCATTCCGATCAATGAGATTGAACAAAAAGAACAGAAGTGAAGAAACATAAATTACCATTCAATTAACAACAATAAAAAGGATTAGTATAAGCAAGGAACCACAAAGGTTCCGTTAGATCACTCTATATTACATGTACCCGACATTGATGGAAGTGGTGAGCCCCACATTTGGTATCCTTAACTGGTATGTCTTCCCTATTAGATATCAAAATTTGCAAACAAATAGATAGTATAAATATCACAAAGACACCATCTGAATTATGAAGCATTAACTGTTAAAGAAATTGATGTGACTATGACTTAGGTTGCTTTTAGATAGGTACCTTGATCAACTGTGATAGTGTATTCATTCCATCCACGACTATTGATGAGGAGTCCATCGGGAACAGGAAGTTTGTGTTCTCTGTTCAATAGCCCTCAAATACTGTAAATATCAAGAAGAGGTGCATATCAATTATGTGCTGGCAATATAGACAATGTCATTAGAAAGGAGCTAAAGGGTACCAATAAACGATTAGCTTTTCTTACTATTATACAACCAAAGATAAAGCACCACATGAATTATAATCATAAAATATCATGCTTCAAAAAAAAAAAGAATTATAATCGTAAAATGCTTACCCCTAAAGGTGCTGAGCCTCTCGACAGTAGCAGAAGCCCTCTCCTGCTCAGTACGTGCAAGGTTTGCCTTGAATGTCTCACAGTCCACCTGAAGTCTACTATTGTATTCTTGTGAATTTCTGTACGTAGCAGTCAGTGACTCTATCTGCAACATGAGGCATATCAAAATTCAAAGGACTCGCAAACAAAATATAACATTTAAATAGAAAAAACAACTTCATAATTTTGATAATACCCTTTGGTTGGCATTGCTTAGGCCTTCCTGAGCTTTATCAAGTTCGTCAGTCAAAGAAGCATGCAACTTTTCAATAGCCAATCTAGCTTCTTTCACAGTGTCCTCTCTATGAGCAATTTCTACGAACAGGTCTTGTGCAAAGTTCTCCACCTTTTTGCGGTAGCCTTGGCCTTCTTTTATAGCTTCAACTATTCCCTGTAATTACGAAATCATAGAAACCCGAGTTTCCTTGTTATATACAAACACCTAAAATCCTAGACATTCATCTACTTAAACAACATCACTTCTTCACTGATTTCTCGGCTAAGATTCAGTTCAAATCCAAAACATATTCGCCCAGAAATTCCTTTCCTTGCTGTCAACTCGATTCTGCTGACAAACCAATGTTAACCTTGTTAGGAAATAAAAGTCAAGATAACACGTGTCACACGATTAGGCAAAGAAGCAGAGATTTATAGTAGAGCGAGAAACACACAATCAAAACCTTATAAAAGTTCAGTGGATGACAGATGTAAAAGAATGAAAATATCATTGCATGATCAACACGTAAGATCGGGAAAATTTTAAGTACTCTGATCGAAACAGAAAGCATTAAATGCAAATGGAACGGGAAAAACAGGAGCAATAAATGTGCATAGAGCGGAAAAGTGAAAGCATTAATTGCCTAAGTTACTTTAACTGCACGACTGACATTGAGGATCGGGAAGAAGATGACTCATAAAAGAACGAGGAGCACGTGTCAATAGTATAAGGTTACGGGCCAAAAAGATGAAATCATGACAATGTATAAGCAAGAAGCTGCCTGTCAACCGTACGATGATCCTGATCCGAAGATAATCTTAAAATAAAGAGAACGCAAGGAAGTAACGGGACAAGAAGTATCGGACCAAAAGAATACAGTGGAACGATAATCAATATATTGACAGACAAGATCGGGAAAACATGACTCATCAAACATAAAGGATAGACAGAAAGGAAAAAGAGAGGGACCCATTGAACAACCTATAAATAGAGAAGTTCATTCAACAGAGAAGGGCTCAGAAAATTTGGAAGAGAAAAAGACAAAGAAAAGATACTGGAATTAAAGTAAAGCTATTAGGTATGTATTTACGGAGTGATGTACTATGAAATTATTGATGTATGAATACACTTTTTTCCATACTTGTAAAGATCTTGAACTTGATAGATATAATTCTAATAGAATGTTCAATTTGATGAATTGTTGTTCTTTAATCTTTTTCATGATTGATGTGCTTATATGTTTGATTTGAATATTAAGGTGATATAGTGTAACAAAATGTAAGATAAGGATTTCAATCTATATCTTTTGACAAATCATTGGTTGTTCATGCTAATGAGAATTTTGGCATAAACAATTTAGCGCTAGAAACAGGGATTGTGTCAAAGGATTTATCCTACCTGTTGTAGAAAAATGGTTTTTTCTGTTATTTTTGTATTTAAAAGTAGAGAAATTTAGTACCAAGAGTTTAGTAATCATACGGAAGATTTTCATTAAAGTGAAATGTCGAAATTTTTGGCTTGAATGAATTGTTACTAATAGAAGAGTTTTATTGCAAGAAATTCCTTGTATGATTTTTAAAATTAAAGTTGAATTTCGATGAAACTTGGGAATCTTTAGTCTGAATGAATTTGTCCTAATAACTGATTTATTTTATTTTGCGTAAATTTTAAGATTGGAGAAGTGTTATGATAGACGGTTTTTTTTCTCCACGAAAAATATAGTTAGATTTCAAAAGCATTAGAAGATCCATAAATCTGTTTTTATTTGTTTCTTTGGTCAATTAGCTTGTTGAAATTATATGACTAACTTTTTAAAGCTATTAGCACAAGGAAGAAGAGAGTGAGACAGAGGTTCAACAGAGTGATTCAGGAAACCATACACCTTTTCAAGAATATACACCAAATAATATAGCCCAAAATCATTCTCCACCTCAGGAGGATGCTCAAAATAATGTAAATTACTTAATAAATTTGATAGAGGAAATGAATGGGATGCGGAGGGAACAAAGAGCATGTACTGATCGAATTGCATCTCTGACCAGGGAAAATCAAGCATTAAAGGATACAATTCAACGTGGGGTGAGACCAGATGCAACAAGACCACGAGACCAAGAAGTAACTTCTGGTAGACAAACACCCAAAAGTGTAAGGGACAATCGTGATCAAAGAATGGTATTAGCGGGATCATCATCTCGAGCAAGGATGCAACGGGAAGGCCAAGAGATACAACGTACATAATGGCAAAGGTGTTTTGAAGCAATGGAACAAATGAAGGATGAAATAAAAAATTTGAAGAATAAAGAAGGAGGGAGAATAGAAGAAGTGTTGAAGGAAGCCAAGCGAACACCGTTGGCTCCACATTTAGCACGTGCACAATTGCCTCGAGAATACAATATTCCGACGTTTGAATATTACGATGGGACAAGGGACCCGACTTCGCATTTGAAGTATTACAATCGGGTGATGTCACGTTGGGACCGAAATAATGCTATAATGTGCGGTGTTTCCCCTCAAGTTTGAAATATTCGGCATTAGCATGGTATGACAAATTGCAAGGAAATTCCATTCAATCATATGCGCAATTAGTTCGGAAATTCCTCGAGGCGTACATGTATAACAAACCCGTCGATTCAGGGATAGATAGATTATACTCACTTGCTTCATGGCCAGAAGAATCAATTCAAGATTATACATCCCGATGGCATACAATTTTCCAGGCGATTGGAAATGTTGAGTCAAATGCTGCGGTTAACCATTACAAGTGGGGAATAGCAGACCGAAGATGCCAGCTTTTTGTTGACATTCATCGCAATAACCTGAAAGCTGAGGGGCAACTCAGAGAAATAATAGAAACATGTGCAAGGCTGCAAGACGTTCAAGAACAATGTCCAAGGATAACCTCACGACAGCAAGGTAGTACAAAAAGAACAAATTCAATTGAAACATCACCAGAGCCAAAGAAAATTTTTTATAATAAAGCTGAAGCTAGCGAATCAAAACGCCCACGAATAGGGGATAACAAAAAGTTCATTCAGCAATTTCAAGAAAGAGTGTTTACAAAAATTAATATTTCATATTCTGAAATTTTTAAAATCATAAAAAATAAACCAGACTTTCCATGGCCACTTTCAAAAGGGCGACAACCGGAGTTTACGCAGAAATCAAAGGACTACTGTGAGTATCATTGCTATAAAGGGAATACAACAGATCGATGTAGAAACTTCATTATTCTGGTACAAAGGATGATTGATGCTGGAGAGTTGAAAGAATTTATTTAAACACCCGAACCAACAACAAGATCTGATAAAGGGAAGGCAGTTTATATCCTATACAACAAACAAACTATCAATATGATTTCTTTTTCTGAAAAAAGAGATACAAATGTGAATGCTACGATCGACAAAAAATTATGCAAGAGGGTCCGAGACCATGAAATTTTTAAAGTATCTGGAAAGATAACAGAATCTTGGGAAGACTGATGGCATCCCCCTTGACTTTCTCAGCGGGAGAGGTGGATCAAGAAATCGAAATGCATAATGACCCTCTGGTCCTAACTTTGCCGATGTCCGGATGGAATGTCAAAAAAATTCTTCTGGATGGGGGCAGTTCTTTGAATGTCATTTTTTATGATACATTTCGCAAAATGGGACTCAGTGAAGATCAATTAATTCCATCTGATTATGTAATCTATGGATTCAACGGAATAGCTTCAAGACCAAAGGGAGAAATTGATTTGGAAGTCTCTGCTGGACCGATAAACATTTTGACAAGGTTCAGTGTTGTGGATGCTCCATCCCCATACAATGCAATTATCGGAAGACGATGGGTACACCAGTTGAAAGGTGTCATCTCAACCTATCACCAGTACTTGCGATTCCCAACACCACAAGAGGAAATAGAGATAAGAGGATATCAGGACGATGCTAAATTGTGTATTTTGGCGGAAGTACGGATGAATGAGGAGCGGGAACAACAATACCGGATAAGAAAAAAGATCGAAAATCAAAATCAAAAGAAGACAAAATAGACCGATACTTAAAACAGAGTATCGGACCAAAAATTACAAATGAAATAGGGGAGAGCAGCAAAAATCAAGGAAATTCATCAAACCAACAATCTGAAGGACTACCATCATAACAATTAAAAGGAACTCCAACATCTATCGGAGTTCCCAAACCTGTTTTCACTTCTATAGAAGAAACCAAAATTGTAAATATTGGCACTACAGAATTTCCCAAGCAGGTGCGAATTGAAACGCTGATGAAGGCCGATACGGAGCAAAATTTGATCAAGTTTCTTCATGATTTTGTGGACGTATTCGCATGGGAAATGGAGGACATGCCGGGGATAGACCAAGTATTGTACAACATGAATTACGAATACGACCCGATGCAACACCATTTCGGCAGCGGATACGCAAGGTCACTCCAGAATATCACGATCCTGTGGAAAAAGAATTAACAAAGCTATTAAATGCATGATTCATTCGTGAGGTACGATACCATGCGCTTGGATTCAATTTGATCCAATCATGTTGTCAGTACATTTATAATTGTTTTATTTTTAATAAATCGATCGCTGGGACCCTTGTATATACCAGTTGAATCGATATTAGTATTACGATTAAGACCATGTATCTCAATCGATTAGGATTCATCCTGGTACTGACCTTCATACAGATATGGGAAACACCGTTCACCTTAGTCAACACGCGCAAACTTCGTTTTTTCCACATCTATCTTCTAAATCTTTTCATGTGATTAAACTTTGGTAGATTCTGAGTATTGTGGTTGAACGACTATCTGAGTAGAGCTTTGTTTTATTATATATGAATTTTAGTATGCTTGAGTAAAAACTCGTGTACAACAATTGAACTCATATAGGGTAATGATTCCTATAGCCGAAGGATTTTGTATGCCAACTAAATAGCTTGTTTGGTCTTTATCCTCAATCGTTCACGAGTAGTTAAAACTTGGAGTAAAGGTTTTATGGGTATACCTCTTGTAAACCCTCACGAGACAAAACTCGTCCACAAGGGACACCTAGGGGTTTAAAGGCTTATTCCATATGTTAAACGTAGTCGCGACTCCTGCGAAAGTGAGTTAGGATTTTATTTTATTTCTAGGTTAGATTTGCTCGAGGACTAGCAAATAGTAAGTTTGGGGGTATTTGATAGACACATTTTTGTGTCTAAATTGTGCTCAATTCTCTATTTTGTTAATGCTTGATTTTGTACTATTTATGGTTTTTTATGTCTTTAGGTATTTTTGAGAAATAAATAATTGTGGAAAAATCGGCTCAAAAAATGATAAAGGCACCCACCAGTTGGATTGGGGGCACCCTTCTTTAAATTCAAAAATGGCGGGAAGAAGAGTTTACGTGAAGCCAATTCTTTTTGTTGGTTTGGAATCAATTTTTAAGGGATTTGAAGTCTATCATGAGTTACCAAAAGGAAGAAACAATCAAAAGAAGTAAAAACACATGATTCAAGAGAGGTTTACGCCGTGAAAATAGCTGGAAAATCCGAGTCCACACCGGAAAAGGGAAGCACACCCTGTTTGTGATTAAACACGTAATTGGAGTTTGATTTGGACTCTTCTTTGAGTCTTTATTGGTTAAGAAAGGTTCCTAGGGTTCACTAATCCTATAAATAGCAAAGAATATCAAGAAACAAGGAAGCCAGAGATCACCAAAAAGTTTTCTGGAAAAAACAGAAATTCTGCTGGTGAAGAACACACGAAGAACAAAAGGCTTCAGAAAACAGTCGCAGTTCCCGTTGCTTATTCCTTTAAACTTCTGAAGCGGCCAGAGTCCGTTCTTTATTGCGTCTGTCTTATTTTCTCTTCAGCCACACAGTCTGTAACGCTTATAAGCGTATCAAATCGTCTTTGTTACTTTTATTTCATCATTATAAACAGTTTTTGAGCTATGAACAATTACTTTGAGAGTGTTTCCAACATGATGAGCTAATCACCATTACTGGGGCGACAGAGGAAGCTATTTTTCCAATAATAAAGTGGTAATTCTTATTTTATTTATTTTTTGCAATTCTTTTACTATTGTTTGCTTTGAATTAAAATTGGAAAAAATAGTTTTTATCAATTAGTTGTGTTTTATTTTGATGAGTCATGCTAGGCTTAGAGCGTTTGATGTTTCATGCTTTCGATTTACAACTATTATTTTAAAAACCTAACTTTGGCAATATTTTGGATAAACTGAATATACGAGTTGCAAGATTTTTATCACTTGAAAAATTGGCTAATGATGGAATCTTTAGTCTCAGTCCTTCCAACAATTTGAAATCAATTTTACTTTATTCTGTTTTATTTTTAGTTATTAAAAAATTAGGTTTAAAATCGAATCTTTACAAGTCTGAGTATCGAACCTTTTACCACTATTTAAAAATTACATCAACAGAACTCTATTTTGTTTCCGGATTTTTTTTCTAACTTCTCTTGCAGAGCCCGCCCCCCTCAACTCGTATACACCTCTTCTATTTATACTACAATGATCAACAACCCTCAAATCTTCCCTAAATCCCGGCAGATTTTCTTTTTGTCGAGTGTACTCTCGGTGATTTTATATCTTCTTCAAAGTGATTTTCTTCCCAAGAATATACGTTGTTTCCTTGCAATCTTTAATGTCTTAACACAATCGTATGATTTAGGAAACAACACTTCTAAGTTTCCCGATTCATTTTCCTTCCTTCCGGTTATTTCCCGAGAGAATAACTCTCACACGAATCTGGTTGATTATATGGTCTTTATTTTGTGTACCAGTCATACTCCTAAGTTGGGAAAGAAAATATTGACTTAACTCGTTTAATATCTCCCAAATACGCTGTCATAATCAACCACTAGTTTTTCCCGCCAAAATCAAATTCGAATATACGAAGGGTGCCTTTAACAAAGTCTTGGGTGCCATTATCAATTTCTTGGGGGTGCCCTTATCCAACAAGAGGGTACTTTAAACATTTTTAAAGGGTACTTTTAATACTTTTGAAGCCAACTTTTGCACAATACTTATTTCTTAAAAATACCTACAAACACAATGAAAACACAATATTAGTACAAATTAAGGACTAACAATATATTAAAATGAGCTCAAATAAGACACATAAATGTGTCTATCATTCATTCAAAGAAGCATGCAACTTTTCAATAGCCAATCTAGCTCCTTTCTCAGTGTTATTCTGTAGGTGATGGTAATTCTTGGAACATGAGCTCTAACAACTGAAATATAAACAATGAAATAAGTATAACACAAACATAAGTATTCACGAAAAGAAAATCAGGTCACAAATTGCCTAAATTTCCAATCAAGAAAAAGAAGCATAACATCAAATACATAAGCCTGAATATGTTCTTGTAGGTTTTGCAGCTCATAAAAGGCATCATCGGCGTTATGTTTGATTACTCGGTATTGAATTGAACAAAGTAGTTGCATATAGACATTGTTCTGTCAAACATATTACATATATATTTACATTACCCTGTTTTAATATCTAATCCAAGATAAAAGCAGTGATTTTTATTTCCAACGTAAGTAATAGACAGTTCCAATTAGATGATAAGCGTTCAACTTATTATTAATGCATAATAATAATTCCTAAATATTCTGCCTATGTTGTAAACCAAATGATTCATAAATACTATATACCCTTACTGTCTTCGAAAATCAGTTATCTCATACACAATTCCTACAATTATGATAAAATTTTACAGATTTTCACCTATAAATTTGACTATGAACATACTGCATTTTCGTACCTTGAACTTAACAGAGACCATACCTCGAAACACTGAACCTCAGTTTAATTAAACTCTCTTATTTTTCGGAACCCAGGTGATAAACTTTTGCTAAACAAGTTAAACTTAACAGAGTTTATGATTTCAGAACAATTACCGTTAACAGCTAATGTGTAAGATAGTTTTTTGCACCGAATCAACTTTAAACTCTTGACAAAAAAAGATTATTTCAGTTTCAATTCTTCCACTGTTTCATATTTTTCCCCAAACCTTTAAAAAAAATCAAAATCTCAGTTAATATCACATTTTCTACTGTTAGTTGGTTAAAATAATTAATAAATATAAATTTTACCTGCGTGCAAAATGGCTGAATATGATACCATTGCGAGTATCACCAAGGATCTGAGAAAATTCTTCATTAAGAACCCTCACTCACTCAACTAAAATTTGATCCTACATAACCAAATTCAGAAGACAATGAAACATAGGATGAACCTAACCAAAATTGAATTGATGAAATCAGTAGGAAAATATATCAGCGTAAAGAAAATATACTTTATCCAAAATTATTGAAGAAAACCAATTGTGACCCAAATAGTGATCTTTTGATATGAACTCGATTGACAAATGTGGGAAGATGATAACCTGTTCTGAAACACAATCAACAGAGGTAAGTAATTAAGCTAAGGGAAATAATAAAAAAAATATCAATTTAGGAAAGTAATGAATCCCAGTTTGTCGAAAAACTAAAGAAGATAGACTGATGAAAGAAAAATTGATGAAAAATTAGATAAGAAAACCAACCCTAACTAATTCTTACCTAATATTGAGAGAATGGGAGGTATGAAGATATACTGACCTTTTGATATGAAATCGATTAAAACTTTCAATATGAGGAAGAAGGCAATGGAGAAAGGTGGGAAGATGATAACATGGTTTGAGGTCTAATGGTTGATGGAATGACGCAAATCATAAGAATGGAATCAGTTGATCGAAAGGGAAAATAGATAGTTCTATGACTGAAAGGAGAAAGAGTAAGTAACTCTCGCTACTAAGATTACCAAATGACTGAGAGAGACGTAATCAATTGAATGGCATTGAGACTGAAGAAGGAGGGGTACAAAACGGAATCCCTAATTTTTAAAAGTAATTGAAGAGGAGATTTAGGGGATCCTTGAAACAAATCCTATATACATCCCTAGACAGATCCTAGCCCTCTTTTATCCCCCTCAAAAACAAATCCCAACCTTTCTTAATTTTTCACCAAACGAAGTCCCAATCATTTTTTATAGCTACGGTATATTCTATATTCTTGACTAGAATATGATCCGTGTCGTAATAGCATAGATTTTAATCTATTGTTGGAAATTAAAATCTACGATTTTTTCTTTTTCTACACCGTTAGGCCTAGCATTACCCTAGCATTACGGTGGTTACACATTACTGAAAAAATAGTTATGTGATGTATCAAGCCAATATAGGTATGTGATGTATCAAGCACTCTGAGATAGTTATGTGATGCATCAAGCCAATATAATGTACATTTATACGTATTAAAAATAGCGTTATATATTACTGAAAAATTGACGACCCATCACTTCTCGTCAGATCCCACCACCGACTCCAATTAATGCATACATGAAAATGTGATCCATTGTAATGTTTTACATTTTGAGACGTGGATCTGTCGGGTCTATTTTTGGCCATCCTGCATATTCTTGATATGAAGGTCACTCATCGGTTCTGTGTGTGATTCATCTTTCCTACCGTGTATATTTGACAGAGATTTTATTATCATATTTGATGGTAATCTGGTAATCAATTTCCACGACGCAGATAGCAATGCATCTTCAACTACCTCCCTCCTATTTTCCTGAATCCATCCAAAGTCGAAGGTAAATAAACTGAAAATTAGTTCATGTAGATAGTGATAACATTTAACCTAGTAGCAATATAAGGACTTGGAAGATGTATGCATACATACCTATTCATACCTATTCGATCAAGCCGGATGAGGTCTCTTGCAGTGTCGCAAACACGCAATTGTCGGAATGTAGAGATACGTTACACACAACTGCCCAACTTTCTAACTAAAACTAACGTTCATATAAACTTACTTGTCAAACCTCACTATCTTGAGCTCATACCAACAAATAGCAAATATTGATCAACACTTTTTATCAAGCAAAAAAAAAATGGGTA
Organism: Papaver californicum; assembly: GCA_023531435.1. NCBI lineage: Eukaryota > Viridiplantae > Streptophyta > Magnoliopsida > Ranunculales > Papaveraceae > Papaver > Papaver californicum. The sequence goes on along the minus strand of JAJJMC010022104.1, from coordinate 1,237,153 downwards.
GCCAATAATATTAAGTAAAACAAATAACACAATATAAAGTATACAAAGATGAAAGCATAAACCTGAATTTCTATGGGCAGAGAAATTTATAATCATCCACAGCCAGCGACATTGGCGTGATAGGCCACTATTGACAGATCTCGTCTGAACCGTGTAAAATTCATATATGCACACAACACACCCACTTGAAATGATAGATAATGACTCTTCATTTCCGTCAATTACATTTGTGGAGTTGCTCTCAAAACGATAATATTGAAGAGAAAGAAAAAAGGGATTAAAGTTTATATATATACTTACTTTTATTCTGAGAGGAAAATTCAATGTGGCATTTCAGAATCGCGCCTTCAACAGAAAATAAAAACCAAAAATGGATATATACTTATTTTATCGTTCCACACTGTTTGAGTCAGTCGAGTTCCAATGCTACCAATAGGGAGAACTGACTGACCAACAACACGATCTTTCCCGTTTAAACAAACTTGTTATCCAGAGTTGATCTGTTCGACACCAAATAAATAGATTTCGAATTAAAGCCTCCATATTTTTCTTTGCCACAACATGCATTTGTGTTGTACATATATGTGTCAGGATCAGTTCTAAACTAACCAATGACAATTAGTAACAGACTCGAACTAAAAAATATCAAGCAAATTGAAGAATACTAAACCACACGCTACATCAGTGACACATAAATTATAACCGAACTAACAAAAACTAAGAGAAAGAATGAGTATCGTGATCACATCATAAGCCTATGTAGGGCAGATTGTTTAGTCTTTATGAGGTTATCAAGTGTTGCAAAAAATGTAAAATGATGAATTAGTTAATTGGATAGATAAAGTAAATTCCGTTAAAACGATATCATTATCACCAAGGGCATGGAGACATGAACAATTCAAGGATGACTTGCACAATCGATTGTCTATATTATGCAGCAGATTCATTGTCTATATTATGCAACAGATTCGTGATTTTCTAACATGTGGTGGTCGCCGAACTAAGTTTTATTTCTCTATACATCGCATTACACAAATAATAAAGCATGCAATCAATTATAGACAACTAAATTTACAGAGTAGTAAATAAGAACACAAAGAAAATTTGAGAAATACCTTGATCCAACATTTTGACTAACTATTTATATATGTGTTTCTCCTAAAGTAAAGTTTGTTGACGGCTGGCCATCTGGGCTTCGGGATGCTTAGACAGGAGCTTTATGAGGCCAGCATGATACTGAGAATTAGTGTATCCATCGAATCTACGATTTGCAATAGACTAACCAAGTACCAACAACCAAAAATGCAAGAGACCAACCACCACCAAAAATCCTAACCTTAGAAAATCCATTCTTACAATGTTAGCCTATATCAAATACACAATTCTATTCCAAAACAATAAAGCCACACACCAAAACTAAAGAACACAACCACAAAAATTAACTCAAACAACACTAATAATCTGAAATTGACTCTAAATAATAATATTACCAACATATAATGAGTACTATCACCCACCAACAATATAAACATTTGGAAAGACGGAATCTCTTACCTTAAGCTTCTCTTCAGCTAGACGACAATTTGCATTTCCAATTTGACTCCTAAACCGGAAAAGAAATGAATAAATTAACATTAGTTATCAAACAGTAGCGAAAACACTATATCAGGATTGATGTTACAAATATCAAGGTAGCTCAAGAAAAACAAAAAATTTAGTAAGATCAGAGTGGTCAATCTTGGCCGTTACGGTCGAAATAACGCCGCTTTTCACGGTATCGGTAGAATACCTTGACGATTTTCGAGATTTTACTGTATTTGAACGCGAATATCGGCCGAATCGCCTGTATCTCGGCCGAGACGAGTCACCGAATCTAGGGTAAAATGGGTATTTACTATTCTAATCTTAGGGTTTCAGATTGATTGACGAATCCAACGGTCCAAGATCTTCTTTACTTTACTCTTCTCTCCTGTATCTCCATCTTCTTTACTTTCCTGAATCAGTTTTTGAGAATGCTTTCAATCTTCTCATGTTCATCAAACAAGTAAGGTTTCAGATTGATTGAGGAAATAAGTAGATCAAGATTGACAGGAATTATTCGATGAGAAGACCGATTTCCACATAGCTCTATACCTTCATCAAGATCAGCAGGTAAAGTTCTGGTTTTAATTTGATTGTAGTTTTTGGATTTTAATGAGGTTTTGATCAGGGGGTTTTGTTTATTTAAGGCCTCGATTTCTTTAAATGTTTGAGTTTCTTTATGTTTCACTAATTTTTCATGAGAAATTCTATATACATTCTTTAAAATGAATTGTGATATAATGTTCTTTTCATGAAAGACTGAAGGATCCTCCACTGTGTAGTTCACTTAGGATGTATGTTTAGAGGAACAACATGGGACTCCATGTATCCATGGATAGGTGGAGTCACATGGCTTTGATCACTGTGGGACTCCATTATTAGATTTAGTCTCTGCATTAGTACTGAGTTTTATCTGGCTTTCCTTTTGCTTGATGGAGGTTCTTTAGACTCCTCTCCATCAGTGCAAGGAGAGCAGCTTTGGTATTTGGTGGATTCCTCATTTCTGTATTTATGCATTAGTGAATTTAAAATGGCTACTTCAGTATTACCTTATGCTAATACAGATGTTTTGTGATGTCAGTTCAAAAATGTTCTGCTAAAATGTTATACAAGGCAAATAATGCAGTTTCAGGGTTAGTGTATTTGTTCAGACGCTTAGGCTTGGGTTTCTTTGGTCATAATTTGATTTAGTTCTCATTGAGCATACATAGTAAGCCAAAAGACTTGAGTGTACACAGCTGCAACTGTGAACACCCACAACCCTTAATCATTGGAGACCATCATCATGTATGTATATGATGATGTTGATGTCAATTGTATTTTCTAAGTTTAACTATCTTTCATTTAATAACTGAAGTAAATACCATCAGTAATTGCTTTTCTCATAAGGAGTGACTCTCTTGCAACATGTAGTGGTTGTCGTTTGAATGATCATTTTTTGAAATACCCATACAAGAGACATCAACTGTTCTTAGTTCAGGAATTTATTCGATGTAGTTTTATTTAGTTCATCAGTTCTTTTGTCATACTTTGGAAGAATTTGTACATGTTACTCTAGTTGATGACGCAGTAGTAGTGTTTAGGGGACGCTGTGTTAGTTCTACTCCGGACCTATCAGCTATAGTTTATCTCTTAGTTCCACTATGGACCTGTCAGCTATAGTTTATTAAGATATGCTGAATGTGCGGTTACGCATTTGGTGTATTTTGGTGTTTGAGTTTTGACTTCTGAGCTTATGCAATCCTTGTAGTCTCCAACTCCTATAGAAAGGTACTATCATATTCTTCTTTTTTCCCTTTTTCTTTTGATAATTCTGCAGGCTCTGAAAAGACTCTACTGCATTACGAGATTGTCAGGTAGTTGTTATCAGCTTAACACCTAATGCAAATATCAGGTTGCGGAGTTTTCATCTTGTTCGTGTCTCAGATATTGTCCTAATGCAAATGTGCAATCCAATTTGGCTCTTAAAATGGATCAGATGTACTATCCACTAGCTGCCAGACATGTAGTGACGAATATAAAAGCACTTGCACAGAACACAGACTCTGATCTTGTTCTGTTTCCTGTATTGTATGCAGGTTGTGAATTGAAGTTTATGTGTAGTTTGTATGCAGGTTGTGAATTGTAGTTTGTATGTAGTTTGTATGCACTTGCACAGAACATAGACTTTGTTTTCTGTACTGTTCCCTTAACAATGCAAAATAGATACTGAAGTTTGTATGTAGTTTTAATCTGTCTCATGTACTGTATGCAGGTTGGAAGTTATTCCGAGATTTCACCGATAATCTCCCGGAGATATCGTTATCAAGGTGTCAAGGTCCCGGCCACGACGAGACCGAGATCCGAGATTAACTACATTGAGTAAGAAAACCTGTGAAGACTGATTAACCAACTTTTAGGACAAACTTTTGAAGAATGTCTAACTGGCTGGTTTTCAAATAGTTCTACCTAATTGAATCTCTTGTGAGGTATGTATGGCTGAATTAACGGTACCCAAGATAATCTTGAGAAGGAGAAGGATAAGGTTTTAAAGCTCATCATGACTCTGTGGTTGTTCCATGTTCATTAAATCTAATTTTCGTTGCAGTTCCTGCAACATTCAAAAGTTTCCAAGTATCCATCAGTAATAATAGTTTCAGTACTCAGAAAAATGAGACAAATGGCATTTCAGTGATATGTATGTACCTTGAGCTTTTCTTCTAGGCATAGGGCAGGGGTTGATAATATTGCCACATATCTGCCATTATAAATTTATTAATTATAAAGTAAAACATAGAGTTTGAGATTCAAGGAGAGGAGGAAGTGAGATAGATTTTTACCCGCAACAACTCGGCTCGACGATGTCGGTCAGTTCGTTAATCAATCCACACCTAAGTTTCACCTGTAATGTAACATGAATTAGCACCTTGAAGAGGCAAACATGTTGCTCTTCCGTTACATGTTTCAATTAGGGCTTTCAAATGATTATTCCCCATTACCGTTTTTCTTGATGTAAGAGCAGAAGCTTTTGTTAGAATTAAAATTGATTTATTACGATTTATTACCAAAAATTGTTTTGTTACCTAATTTACCTTGATGGGATCAAAGGGTCACTAGCCTATATTGGGGGTGGAAATAACAAATCCACTTTTCACTTCTATGTGAATGAGAAACCTTTGATTTGTCCCACATGGGATAAACCAAGGATGAAGTCTATCTATATTACTACTAAAGTTGCACCTAAGGGAAAGAACTTGTGTGTTGGATATGAACTAAGAGAATGGGCTAGTGGGCAAACTCACACATGTGCAGTGCTTCGCACCGAAGCACGTAGGCCGCTGACTTGCGGAGCTTGCGTATGCTTGCGTGTGATTTTGCGTGAGCTTGCGTGTGCGCGATGAGTGCCCGGCGTGAGCTCGACGTGTGCGCAGCGTGTGCCTATCAAGACTTAATGGTTTTTTATTTTAAATTCCTATAATAAATATTAAAAACCATTTTATTATTCATGGGAATTTATGGGAATTAAATAAAAAGATTTTTCATAGATACAATTTAATTCTTTTCTCTCAAATTTGCCTATAAAAGAAAAAACAAAATTCATTTTTCAATTACCCCAGTCACAGCTACTATCCTGATGACTTTTCCCCTCTTCTCGCTTTGATTGCGCACGTAGTTTTACTTTTAAATAATTCTTATTCTGTTGTTAAGTTCGCAACGGGCCAACGAGTTTTTGCTAGCTGGGTTGGTATCAGGTGGTTTTATCCTGGATTCAATTTGTCCACACAGGGGTATAGCAACACTCTTTCTAGAGGTGTACCCGACAAATATCGAGTTAAGGGCAGTCTGTTGAACAGGCGACTCCATCTTTCTGTGTGTGTGTGTGTATGTGTGTTTGTCTGAAATGAGTGCTTCTATTTTCTAATCAATAACCAATTTCAAGTTTTTTGTTCAGTTTGTTCATTGTTACAGGAACATTATCCAACAATCTTAACTCGATATTTGATTAAATTTGTAACAATGGAAACGAGAAATAATTACAGAACCAGTCGCCCATTGTTTTACTTCGTTCTTTATTCGGATGGATTCGACCAAAGAGACGATGATTCCAACGAAATTTTTAGCAGAATCGATTTCAACAAAGTGTCTAATGTCATCTGGTGCATGAATCCTCTTTGACGGAGATTGAAATTCATGAGGAAGTGAAATTACTGGGATTTTTTGTGATTTGGGAACTTGGATCATTACTGGGTAAGAAAAAGAAACGGGAGAATTCAATGGGGGAAAATCAAAGGAGCAGAGGGCATTTCCAGTTTCATTTATAAGAACTCCAAAAATACAAGCTTAGGGATTTCAACAAAAAAATGGCCCAAGAGAAAAGACATCAATGGCAGGGCATCCAGTGAAAGGATTTTACTTCGATGTTGTTGTTGAACTTGATTTGTCTGCTGATGGTGATGCTATTGATTCTTCTGTTCAGAAGGATTGGGATTCATTTTGAACAATTCTTGCATATTAGAGATGTTGTTGAGGATACATCTGTTGGTTCAATATTACTGGATGGGTTAATCAAGAACAACACAGAGAGGAATGATTTACTTGCAGTTGCAGAAGATAGAACAACTTGAGAAGGTTGAGACCTTCCAATCTTTGAATTAGAAGTTGCTATGAGAACAGAGAAGGAGACTCGATCGAAATTTCTGATTGGATTTCTCCTCTTCGCTTTGATAAGTTCTTCATCAATTGCCTTAATTTCAACTCAACCAGCAATTCCCAAAGCAATTTCGGACCTGGAAATATGGAATTAAAAACCCAAATTACCATCAGCTGTATACCCTCTATTTAAATCTAAGTTTAAAACCTATAGTTCAACTATTGATATTGTTCTTGAATCCCTCGACAACGTCACTACCAAGCTTCTTATAAAGCTGCAGAATGGAGTTTTGTAGAACCCGTGATAATGAGATGATTCTCGTTTGGGGATTGATAGACACGTTTTCGTGTCTAATTTGTCCTTAATTTGTTCATTGCTAGAGCTTGATTTTGTGCTAATAATGTGATTTATGTGATTGCAGATACTTTGGTGGAATAAATAAATATGGAAAAAATGGGCTTAAAAGTGCTAGAAACACCCTTATCAAAAGTGTTAAAGGCACCCGAGAT
>JAJJMC010022104.1:1155144-1230423 GCA_023531435.1 Papaver californicum | reverse complement strand
GAGTAATTGTGATTTCGTTAGATGGTTTATGCTTTGCCTAGGGTTTAGATATTCCATGCTTTTGTTATACAATTGCTACTTTAAGAATTTACTTATTGCAATATTTTAGAATCGAATTAAAAATTAAAATTGCATGATTTTAATTATTGAGTTTAATTGTTATAAAAATTGGAAAAATAGTGGAAACCTAGCCTCAGTGTTCTCTCAAATTGATTATCATCTTTACTTGAGTTTTTATTATTTTTAGTCTTAAAAATTAAATTTAAATCCAAATCTTCACAAGTCTTAGCGAACTTTTCTTACCACTTTACGAAAGACATCAGGGATGTGACGGAGAAAAAAGGGGAGATGGAGTTTGTGGAAAAGGAAGATCGGTGACGGTAAGGGTAATCCGCTAGGGTGAAAAGAAGAATCTGCAAAACGACCATTTTTCCCCTTCTCCATACATATGGCTCACATGCTTGTCTAGAGGTTTCCTTTATCTCTACTATTTATTCCCAACAAAATTATAAGGGATGACTAAATGGACTTGGGCACTCAATTTGGATTGGGCTCGAATTTAAGGTCCTAGAAAGGTGGTCATCCAGGGCTCGTTTGTTTCCTTCGTCGGACAGAAGGTGTTCAATTCGTGTTTGATTGTGAATCTGGGTTATCTGCTTCTGGTGGTTTTCGGAGGCAGTTTTCTTGGTCGTTAAATTGCGGAATTTTCGGAGGCAGTTTTCTTGGTCATTCTAACGGAAGCAACAGAAACTGAATAGCAACGATAATAAAAAAAAATACATGTATGATTTATCAATTATAATCATAATATATTTTAATATATGAATCGTATGCATGTTGTCTTGAAATTATTAAATCGGTTAATACAATCAAATTAACAATCGTAGATCACGTTTGATGAAACGTTGAGATGCACAAAATTTATACACTAAATTTAATGCACTAGAATCAAGAAACATAATATAACGTTGTTATCATGCTCTGAAATGATTTTACATAAAGCATAACGTGGGTGTTGATTATAAATAAATCATATTTATAATATAATTAGGCAATATTTTATAAAAATCGTAAGGATTTTATTTATAGAGAAATAAAATAAAATAATGCTAAATTATTATGAAAAATCAAAAGAACAAGTATTCTGGTACAGTGTCTGAAGTCAAATTGGTAACCAACGTGAGAGACTGGTGGGTAGACTCTGGTGCTACCAAGCATGTCCGCGGAAACAAAGATGTGTTCACCTCATATCAGAAGGTAGGGGAAGGAGAAAAGCTCTATATGGGTAACTCGTCCGCAACACAGGTTGCGAAAAAAGGCAAAGTTGGGCTGAAGCTCATTTTTGGCAAAACTCTCATATTGAAGAAATTGTTCATGTTCTGGACATCTGTAAAATTCTTGTATCTTGTAGTATCTTAGATGATTAGGGTTTTTATGAATCTGGGAAAAATAGTGTAACTCAGTGTAAAGAGCTATAAGACAGAGGGTTTTTACAAATTAGATGTAACCTCATTTTAAATAAATAAAAATGATTCCTTTTATGTTTGTGTGTCATTGAATGTTTGACATGGCATACATGGTCATGTTATTCAATGAACAATTTGGCGAGCATAGGCTGCATTCCCAAATTTAATTTGGAAAGTAAACATAAAGGTTAAATATGCATAAAATCTGAATATGCTAAAATGTCTTATAAGAAAAAATGTTCAGGAAAAAATTCTAAACTCTTAGAATTAATTAACTCAGACCTAGTTTACTTGAACTCAGTTCAAATTAGAGGTGAAAATATAATCCCTTAAGGAGATGATGAAGCCATGAATTAGTTCAGGACTACCTGCGAACTTGTGGGGGGAGGCCGTCCTCTCAGCTTGCTAGGTCCTGAACAAATTACTTTTAAAGGATCATACAAATCTCAAAATGAATTATAGAAAGGTAGACAACCCTTTTATGCATACTTCATAAATGTGGGGGGTGCTTGGCTAAGGTTTCTATCCCTCAACCGTAAGAGGACATAGATATGACCCAAAACTGTTGATTGTGTCTTCATAGGATATCCTGAACACACTACAGATTAAAGGGTTAGGGTTGTGAGTTCTGATATTTCAGAAATTGGTCTGAATACCAATATGGAATCTAGGGATGTTATGTTCTTTGGAAAAAATTGTTTTCCTTTGAAATCTGAATCTCGCATAACATGTGTTGATCCCCTAGATATCCTTTATACTTGTCAGACAAAACTTCTAGAGGAATATGAAGTTGAGCCTAGAAGAGGCAAAAGATTTAGTATAGAAAAATCTTATAGAGCATGAAAATTTTGATCATGTAATGATTTTAGTGGATTTAAAAATAAATGAATCTGACAAGTGTGTTTACACTAAAACTGTCAATGATGCATGTGTGATTGTATGCTTGTATGTTGATGATATGCATATACTAGGTACAACCATAGATGTAATTAATTCCACTAAGAACATGCTAAATGAGAACTTTGACATGAAAGACTTAGGTCCATAGATGTAATCTTAGGAATGAAAATTAGAAAGGAATTTAATGGTTACAGTCTTAGTCAATCTCATTACGTTGAATCAATTCTTAGAAAATTTAACTAGTTTGATAGTAAACCTGCGAGTACCCCATATGATCCTTGTTGTCGAATCAAGAAGAACAAGGGTAATGGAGTTTCGTAACTTGAGTATTCACGGGTCATAAGAAGTCTGATGTATTTAATGAACTATACGAGACCAGACAATGCCTATGATGTGAGTAGGTTAAGTAGGTATACTTATAATTCGTGACAAAAGCATTAGGATGCACTTTTCAGAGTGTTAAGGTATCTGAAATAAACTTTAAACTTTGTTTGAGTTATGAGAGATACTCTGCAGTCCTTGAAGGATATTGTAATGCAAACTGGATAGCAGACTCAGAGGAGTCTAAATCTACAAGTGGATACGTTTTCACTCTAAGACGTGGATCAGTGTCTTGGAAGAGTTCCAACCAGACCTGTATCGCTCGGTCCACTATGGAATCCGAGTTTATTGCATTAGATAAAGCAGGAGAGGAAGCCCGCTTGGCTAAAATGCTTTTTTAGAAGACATTCCTCTATGGCATAGGCCTGTGCCAGCTATATCTATACACTGCGATTGTCAAGCTGCAATAGCTAATGCTAAAAATAACAATTATAATGGAAAATGCATTCATATTCGGAGAAGACACAATTCTCTAAAACAACTAATCTCGAATGGCGTTATTTTTGTTGACTTTGTGAGGTCTAAGGAGAATATCGCGGACCCTTTGACGAAAGGCTTGTCCAAGGAGATAGTTAGTAATGCATCGAGGGGGATGAGACTTAAGCTCATCAATTAAAACTTGCCATGAAGGATACTCAACCTTGCTGACTGGAGATCCCAAGATCAAGGTTTTGAATGAGACAACTAATTTGTGCCAGGTAAAAATTAAACATTATCAGAGAATTATTTTCTCTGTCCCTTCCCTATGGTGTAGACGTGATAGTGTGACTGCATGTGAGGATGACTTATAGTAAAGTCTTAATGAGTTCTATAGTTTCAATTTAAGATTGAAATGGGGTGTAGCTGTTACTCTTGATAGAACTCACCTATCTGAATGAGGAAGTGGGTCGCTTCCTATGAGAACTGAGCTGATTCTCTAGAGCGTTCTGAGAAACGGGATATGTCCAGGGCCAAAACGGACACAACGGCGTGAACTTAATAGCACTCTTGAGAGATATCTCGCGTAAGGAACTGTTGATGAATTACACCAAACGATGGCAGTTCAAGACATCGTGTTCACTGTCCATCAAGTAGTTCTGGTACTTCTCACTAAGCAAATGTTCAATTCCATATGGACACCTATTGCTTAAGAGGTATTTTTCGTTTTCCGGTTTTCTAATTTATCGCTTTCTTCATTCATGTGGGGGATTGTTAGAATTAAAAGTGATTTATTACGATTTATTACCAAAAATTGTTTTGTTACCTAATTTACCTTGATGGGACCAAAGGGTCACTAGCTTATATTGGGGGTGGAAATAACAAATCCATTTTTCACTTCTATATGAATGAGAAACCTTTGATTTGTCACACATGGGATAAACCAAGGATGAAGTCTATCTATATTACCACTAAAGTTCCACCTAAGGGAAAGAACTTGTGTATTGGAAATGAACTAAGAGATTGGGCTAGTGGGCAAACTCACACATGTGCGGTGCTTCGCACCGAAGCACGCGGGCCGCTGACTTGCGGAGCTTGCGTATGCTTGCGTGTGTTTTTATGTGAGCACGCGTGTGCGCGACGAGTGCCCGGCGTGAGATCGACGTGTGCGCAGCGTGTGCCAGCGTGTGCCTATCAAGACTTAATGGTTTTTTATTTTAAATTCCTATAATAAATATTAAAACCCGTTTTATTATTCATGGGAATTTATGGGAATTAAATAAAAAGATTTTTCATAAATACAATTTAATTCTCTTCTCTCAAATTTGCCTATAAAAGAAAAAACAAAATTCATTTTTCAATTACCCCAGTCACAGCTACTATCCTGATGACTTTTCCCCTCTTCTCGCTTTGATTGCGCATGTAGTTTTACTTTTAAATAATTCTTATTTTGTTGTTAAGTTCGCAACGGGCCAACGAGTTTTTGCTAGCTGGGTTGGTATCAGGTGGTTTTATCCTGGATTCGATTTGTCCACACAGGGGTATAGCAACACTCTTTCTAGAGGTGTACCCGAAAAATATCGAGTTAAGGGCAGTCTGTTGAACAGGCGACTCCATCTTTCTATGTGTGTGTGTGTGTGTTTGTCTGAAATGAGTGCTTCTATTTTCTAATCAATAACCAATTTCAAGTTTTTTGTTCAGTTTGTTCATTGTTACAGGAACATTATCCAACAGCTTCTAATCTTATGTACTGTAACCACCAAGATATACTATCTTCTTTTACTGGGTTACATCATTCCCTTGGACTCCTAATATCTTGAAGATCAGTAATGCTCGACATCTTGGTTATATCCAAGGTCTAAAAGACGCTAATATCTATAATTAGCTCCATAAACAGGACCATAACCTCTTGTAGTTTGGCATGGATGTCCATCATCGGATGGCGCTGCTATGGCGCTGCTGCATACATGGAACCATGAGTTTGATATGTATTGTTTATGGGCCCATTGGCCTGGTTTTGCCCTTGGCCAGCAGCTTCAGCCATGAAATTCTGCAAACAGCAAGAGAAGAGATCAAAATTAACAAACAGTAGATAGTGCACCACAAATCACTCCTCGAAGCAAGAATGACATCATAGGGCACCCCACCCGCCAGAAAGCGGGCAAAGGAAATTGTCACCCGCACCGTTTCTCGGCGGGTCGGGTGCGGGTCGGGTCAAAACTAGTGGGTGCGGGTCGGGTATGTGCATCCCTACACGCAAGAATAATAAAGTGGGCTGCCAATTTATAGTCCAACTACAGTACTCCGGACTTTTATGTATTTCTTGCAAGTCATATGCTTTTTTTGATCTATAAACAACTATAACTAAGGATATTTAAGAAAGCATGTTGTAGTTGAACAATTAAACTGTCACCCACCATTAATGCACTGGATTGAGCAATTATTAGCCGAACTGTTACTCCCTATCCGAACATTACACAGTAGTTCCAAATTATTTTATTAAATATGCTACTAACATTGAATTACAAGGCTAGAAACCAATATAGAAATCAATTACATTTTTAGCATCCTCAACACGCCATACGTGTTATGAGAAACTTACGAAGGATGTCGTAATGAGTTTCGTATTCGAAATCCTTTCCTTTCCATCTTCTCCATTCCTCTCGAGCTATTGGTTTCAACCCTTAGTTGATATCGGTTGACAACTCGAATTAAGGCTATAAACTCTTCAACTTGTTTTCTTATAGTTTGAAATCTACAAAACAATGTCGGACAATCCTGTTATGAGGATTACCTGTTTCAATGAAGAATGTTTCAAGAATTTTTACTCTAATAACTCATACTAACTAAATCATTTTGACGTCATTCTTCACCCTTCTTTGGATAGAAAAGTACATAGTTTGTGTAAAGAGAAAAATCTTCATCTAAAGTAAACTTAGCATTGGTGAGTGCCATTTTGAGTGAAGATGTGAATTTTAAACGTGAAATAATATTTGGGTATATATAGAGTGCATGTTTCTAAAGGATATATTTTTCGAAAAGTGTGGAAACTAACATGTTCGGATGACAAATGGGTTTGGTTTCATAGCCGAACTTTATCTATTTTTACTATGTATCTTACAAGTTAGAGGTTCGGCTGAAAAATTAGAGGAATTATAATGTAAGATAACATTTGTTTTCATTCATAAAATCACCTATTACATAACTAACCCATATTACATCCCCTTACATATCGTTATTATTAAAATCAAATATCTAGTAGATAAATCTATGAATCTCGACAGATAGCTCTCTATATCCATTCGGCGGATAGCTGTCTAAGGAATCTCGGAACATATGTCTTCAAATACGTATAACAGTCCTCGTGCTCGAATATTGTTCCACCGTGACGAATTCCACAAAGGGGTTGAACTCTAGCTTTCTTATACGATATCGCTTTACCCAACGGAGTATTCTAATGTAGTCTCATAACTCATATTGGAGGATTTCAAATCTTTCAGCTAACTCTAACCATCTATGGTGTTTAGGGTTCCCATCTAATTCGAAATAAAATTTTTTGACTCTCTTCCATAATATCGAATAACGTTTATGAGGTCTTTCACGGTAATCCAGAATGAAAGGTTTAACAAGCATTACATCGTCCTCAACGGTGAATGGTTCCGTATGTTACTAGAAATGCTAAAAATTGGAGGAAGAGAAAGTATTGGTGTCAAAAATTGAAGTTAAGACGAAAAAAGGTGGTGTAAAATGAGTTAGAGAGTGCAACATTTATATAGATATAGGCCCCAACAGATCTTTTTTTTAAGAAAAAAAATGAGATATTTACTCTCAAACCTATAAGTTCGGCTAGCTGGAAATTTGATATGCCTAGCCAAACTCCTGAATCCAAATAATAAATAAAAGTTTGGAAAATTGTAATTTGTTTTGGGGAACCGAACGTTTCTATGTTTTGTTAAATTTTAAACCATGGCAACCGAACATTTAGTTTCCTAACCGAACCCTCCGTTCGGCTAGCTCAGTAAATGGATTTCAACCAAAATATTGGTTAAACATATAGGTTCATAGTATTGTATAACTTAAAACCCAACAACAAACTAACATAATAGGTTCATCATTTACTACATATTTTTCAAAATAACTTAAAACATCCGGAAAAAACAAAATAAAAAGCAAAATAAACGTTCAAAGTTATCAACCAAAACGAGCTCGTCCAATTCTTCAACTCCTTGTTACTTTCGACTTCTTCTTCTTAGCATCACCACCTCCCTTCTTGTTCTCCTCAGCTTTGTTTTCCAACTCCTCAGGTGGACCTATGTACTCACCATCTTCATTGTAGTATGGGTTCATGCCTGAAAAGTCGTGTTCCCTGAAAAAGAGTCTTGGATCAAAATTCGGATCATTCTCCATCATACGAAGAATTTCTTCCTCTAATCCTTCATCTGAGGAAACTTAAATGTAGTTGAGGGGATTGTCAACACTGTTCCAAGGATTCTCGTGATCGTTCATCATTTCCACCCATTCCGGATCATTCAACATCATTTGATATATTTCTTCATGAGTTATTGGTGATGGTAAATTGAGAAGAGGATTTGAACGAATATTAGCCTTTTCCTTTTCCTTTTCCTTTCCCTTTGTCTTTACCTTCTTTCGGAGCCTAAATAATAATATTTTGTCCATAAAAATTTAAATGTGTATAAACTAATGTAAATGTTTGGCTATGAATGACATATATCAAATTAACCGAACTAAAATTTCGGTCAAGAATAAAAAAAATTGGCTAGCATGCATCCAAAGTACCCTAAACTAGTGTTATGTTCGGTTGAAAAAAAATTTTGAATCCTAATCGAATATTTTTCTCCCGTTTTGGGACTAAAAAGTTCGGTTAATAAGGCTTATTATCGATCTAATCGAACTCCAACTATTTTTACTAAACAAAAAATTTTGGTTGAAAAATCTAAACAAAAACAAAAGTTCGGCTAGACTCTACTTTTTTTATCAACGGAACTGTTCCTGGTGTTCTTCCTAACCTAAAGTTCGGGTGACAAAATATGGTAGTCTTAATCGAACTTTTACTACCTTTTGAACTATAATTTTTATGATTTCAAGTCGAAATAACAATAAAAAAACGCATAGAAATGATGGGGTTTGTCGGGAATTACCTTCTAATATTACTACTGGAAGATTCGGCCTTTGCTTCTTTCTTTTGGGTCTCGATTTTTCCTCTACCATAGACAGCCGGTTTTTCAATTTGTGGTACAAGTTCTTTAATCACTTCATCAATCATTTATTTTCCAAATTATGCAAGACCATGGTTCGGTTTAGCCATTGGAACGACTTTTTATTGGATGATTAGATTAGATTAAAGATAAAAAGGATGATTTGATTAATGGGAGATGAAGAGGGAAAAAAGGATAAGAAGAGTTTTAATTTTGGTTAGAAATAGAAATAGAAATAGAAATAGATTTAGTTTTATATAGATATGATTACGGTTAGGGTTTAGGTTAGATTAATATTAATTTAACAAAGGGTAATTTAGTCATTTCCTCCTATTAGGACACCCCTTAGCTTTGTAGGGTATATGGTCTAAGAACAAGGGCTATGGGTAGAGTGTTCTCCTTCAAAGTGAAAGAGTTCCACCCAAAAAGAGAGCTAATTAGACTCTAATATGGGTAGAGAGTAGTGAGTCTTTCCCCCAAAAACTATCAACCACTCCTTCGATTGAAGGAGTGTTCGGCATCCTTCACTGGACGGGTGAACATCATCCGTCTGGATCCTAGACAGATGAAGTTCCTCCGTCTAGGTAAAAGTTTCATCCAACGGTTGTCATATGTTTAAAAGCCAGACTGGGGAATTTCACCCGTCTGGTTATTTTTTATTAAAAATAAAATAAATTTGAAAGCTAGACGGGGGAACTTCATCCGTCTAACCACTTTTTTCTCCATTGCCCCATAGTGCAAAAAACACTCCTTCACCTTATCACTCATTCATTTTGAAAAGGAAAGAGTGTTAAAATACTCTATCTCGTAGCCCTTTCTCTACGCACATAACGTTTCTTCGGAAAGCTTGGACTTATGATCACTTAGAGCACCCACAGTGTTGCAACTAAACCCAAAGACTAAAGACCAAAAAATTTTGGGTTTACTCCGCCTGAAAGCAACGGGTAGAGAGTAAATTTTGATCAGGCGTAAGACTAAGCTAACACCTGACGTTGGGCGCATATACAAGGATCTGTCTGTTGGACGGGCGTATGCCAGTGAAAACGCTTGGTTGGGGCGGACGCTGAATGAACGCTCGGTGAGAGACGTAACCCAGAAGAACATCTGATGATAGACGCATGCTTAGCAGCACGCCCCAATGACAAGCGTGTGTATAGACGAACGCCTGATGAAGCGTTAACCTAACCATATGCCCGGTGACTCTTCTACTCGTGCAGTTGGTACGTGTGTATCATGAAGATGGGCGCAAAGTTGGAATAACGCCTGCTTCATCAGGCGGTGGTCTGGAAAAACGCCTGATGGGGAGGAGGTATTTGTGTAGTCAAGCATTTTGTATTTTGGTATATATATATATATATCATTTAATTTGTGGTTTACTTCGGTAGTATCAATGGATCTTCATATGTTGATTATATTTTCATTTTGATTCTTCCGTATAGGAGGATTAAAGACTCAGGTTTTCTTTTTTCTGCTTGAATTAGTAAAACGGTTAAAATTTAAGGATTTGAAGTTTGGTTTAGCTGATAATATTTGAGATTATATTTTTCATAGCTTCTTGTGGAAGGATCTAGAGAGGTTTTTACAATTTTCACATTTTTCATTTGCATGTGTTGTATGTTAATTAGTCATACAAGTTCATAATTTCATGTTTATATCCTTTAATTTTTAATTGTTGTGGTTAGAAAAGCTTTGCTCTTTTGATTGTTGATGTAGGAAAGATCGTGAATGATCAAGGATCTTGAGAAGGTGAAACTGGTTGCTACAATAAAGATTACTGGTAATTACAGCAATTCATTACTTTTTTAATTCATATCTAAATGAAACTTCAAAATTCACCATGATTTTGGTTATCTTTCTTCTGCTATTATCTATTCTTTTATTCTGGTAAGGCTTGATTGTATGAATTGGTGAAAAGAAGAAAATGAATTTTTTGAATCAACTTTCCTGTTTTGGGTACTTTTTATCCATCATTCATAATGGTTTCAAGGTCTTATTCCAACCTTTTGGCATAATCAACTTCCTCTACAAGCCCATTGAAGATCCGATGGTGGGGGTTGGTATTTTAGCTGGGACGAGGGCCCATTTCTTTTACAACTCAAATATGGTCTAGGAGGAGATGTTAAAGTGGTATATGTAGATTGTTTTTACAAAAGGTCCGTCTTCACCAGCCGTTCGTATACACCATCGCCCATATAGGGGCAACGTTGGAATAACGCTTAAGATAGACGCAAGGTTGGAATAACGCCCAAGACAAGCGTTTGTTTGGTTACCGCCTACGCATCAAGCGCGCTCTTAGCCATACGCCCCGCTGGACATGCTCATGTGCGTGTGGTTAACGCCTGGATCATGAGACGTGCGACTAGGTTAACGCCTGGCACGAGACGCAAATGTAACGCCACGCCACGCCTGGCACGAGGCGCACGGCTAGGTTAACGCTCCACTATCTTATGGTTTGGTCCAGTTCTAGGATTATTTTTGATCCCAAACAGTAAAAATACTGGACCAAAACCCAAATATACTCGCACCACTGTAATTGATCTTGGGCGGATCAAAGATCAAATTTGGGTTTGGTCAGGTTTTGATCGTCCCACTGTGGATGCGGGCCTCAGGCCCACTTCGCAGAAGACATATCACAGGTGTAAAGACTTACACCGTATCCTTGTTCCTCGTTCATCTTCAAATTAGGGTTTTAATATTTTTCGGTAGCAACTAGCATCTTGAAATTTGAGCTCGTTGTTAATTTCTCATAATTCAAAAAATCCCTTATCCTTACTTTTGTTAGCTTGAGTTTCGCAATGAAGAACCAACCATCGAAAGATGGAAAGAGAAAGAATTTCAACCAAAAAAAGAGATTAGGAGGTAAAGGTTTATCTCTTGAAGCTTTTGCCAATGCAAAATCCAAGATTGATGGTTATAATCCTTCCCTTATAAGTAAGTTTCTCTTTGGAAAACCCTAGCTTTCATTTCCCCTTCTATTTTCCAAATTTGTGTTGTTTCTAGGGATTTGTTTGGCTCTTGTAACTCTGATTGGATGATGAATTATCGAATTAAACTTGAATTGAGTCAATTTCCAAATTTGTGTTGTTTCTAGGGAATTTTTTGGTTCTTGTAACTCTGATTGGATGATGAATTATCGAATTAAGCTTGAATTGAGTCAAAAAGTTGAAATTTGAGTATATATTTGAAAATTGAATGAACAAAATTAGGTTGAGTATTAGGGCTTTGATGAAATTTTTTGTCTTAAATGATCGGATTTTAAAATATATGGCTTTCATTTGACTCCTGGAGTGTGATAAAGGCATCTGGTAGTTTGAGAATTTCATAGAAGTTTCCAGTTAATCACTGAAGTTTTAAATCACTAAGTGAGTACAAATGTTAAGAACACCAATCTCTGAATTGAGTAAGGCATTGAATCTGTTGGATTCGAATGTATTTCAATCTCCTTAATCAGAAGGTAGAACTGTATGCATACTTTTAAGCTTTAACATAATTACCACTTAGTGCAGACAGATCAAAAGCTCCAACAGGTTTTTGAAAATGAACTCGAGTCAGGTAGATGTGCTTATTCTTGTTTATTTCTTGACCAATAACTTTCTCATTCTGTGCAGAGAAGCAAAGGGAGTTTTATAAGAATGCCAAATGTGTGAACAAGTACAAAAAGTCTTTGAAGCAACAAAATGTACAACACGATCACATTTCTAAAGAGAATACTACAAAACTTCATCAGGTTTGAATGCTTGTATTACTGTTAATGAATTATTTATATATTTTAAACCTAGTTGCTACTCTATAGTCTATACATTACTGCTTCCTCGGTTGATACTCTCGATTAAAAAATATACTGTGGATAAATTTCATGTTTCTTAAAATAGTTGTTTTCTCGGGTGAGTTGGTGGTTGGGAGTGACTAACTGTTTTGCAATGGTGCTACTACAGGAAGATGAAGAAGCTGGAACAAGTAGGAAGATGAATTATAAGCAAAACAAGGGACATTATCAGAGCTTGAGAGAGGTTTATGAGAAGAAGCATGAGGAAGAAGAGAAGGCAAAAGCAGAGAAGGAAGCAATATTACAAGCGAGGAACAAAGAGAGAGAAGTAGTTGAATCTAAGAGGAAAGAGCGGAGAGAGAATATGTTCAAGAGGACTCGATCAGGTCAGCCAATCATGAAATACAGAATAGAGCAGATTCTTCAAACCCTTCAAGATTCTGCAAAATAGCTGGTGCTCATGGAGTCTGTCTTCTTTTATTTACTCATCAAGGGGGCCTGTTTGAAGAAGATCAGCATCCCTCGAGGGAAGTTCCTTGGTGCATTGTCGTAATGTTTTAAGTGACTTTTTGAGAATTCCTGAATTTTGTTGCTGGTGTGACATTACCATTCATAAAGTGGAAGAATTTGAACCATTCAGTTTGGATTAATTTGTTGCTAGGTGACAGTCTAACTTACTTTTGATGAATTCGAAACCGGCGTATCTTTACAGTTTTGTTGCTTAAGACCCGACTTAAAGGAACAGTGTTCAGTTATGGAAAAAAATAACATCTCGGTAATAGTAGTACACTAGTGCCTAGCAACTCAAACGTTACCAATTGGGTTTGTGCTGCCCATGCATTCAGGACAAAAGGTCTGTTTGCACTTGATTGAAGTTAATCTACTGACTTGTCTTTGCCCGGCTGACAGTCAACAACCTACAGAAGTGAGAGGCGCACATACTAGGGGTAAAAAGAGTAATGAGACAAGTTGATAAATTGTGGGTAACCAAAACTTTAAGGTGCCTTTTTCACGCAATGAAACAGAAAAAGGAACATAAAACAGTCGCTAACAATTCAGCCAATTTTAGTCAACACTGACCACTTGGATACAAATTGATTGAATCACTAATCCAGATCTTTCACAGTCGAAGTGGTGCATAAGAATCTCTCTGACCTGGTACAAGGAGAACATTTTGAATAGCTCTAGTTACCGACTTGCATATAGTAAGAACCCAATCAATCTGAAGAACACTTGCTAAACAAACAGTTCCGACAATCCGTAACATCTAAAGAACTCAAATACGATCAGCTTGCTGTATTGATCTGCTCTTGTTGCGGCGGCGACTGTTGTGATAGGGGTGGTGGCTGCTGCTGGTCGGCACTCAGTGGCAATGACTCATTAGATGGCTCAGAAGGGGTGATTGGGTCAGAACTTGCTTCAGGAGTCACAGTGCTTATTTCCTCTGCCATCTCCATGAGGTTACCGTTCTTATTAGCTTCATCACTAACCTCCTCTGCATCTGCCATTTCCTCATCCTCGTCACCTCCCATGGTTTCAACCCCATTCTGGACGGCCTCTGTTTGACCCTTCGGGACAACCGGATCCTGTGCTACTACTGTAATAGGCACATCCCCTTCTCTACTTATTATAGGGTACGGATCAGTACTAGTAGAAACAGATAGAGTAGAAGTCACCAACAGATTCTACAACACGAGACAAAAATTGTAAGTCATAATACATAGTTCAAGAATGTTGTTTTGTTCTTGGTGGAGATTCTTCAACTGAGATTTCTTTGAAAATATGCTGTAACAATATCATTACTGCTATAAATTAAACTCTCTATATCTATGGTCTATTACAGTCATACTGTTCAACCTTGAATACGGTCCTACAAAAGTATCTCTGTAGATTAGGCAATCACCAGGGTTTTAATTTGTAAAATTCCACATACTCCCATATCAAAAGCTTTTACACGAATCAGAATGTTCTAAACCCTACCGAGAGCAAGAAATCGTGTTTTATCAGGTCAAAACATCAAAACATTCAGGTTGGCGAAGGAGTAGAACCAACAGTTGCTGTCGAAGAAATATGAAATAAAACTCCAGCAACTTCACCACATTCTCAAGCAGAATCGAGACTCGAGAGTGAGCAAGAAAGACTTGTCATAACTTTGTGCAGAGAAATTTAAAATACTTTCAACCAAATGGATAGTGCAAAATCTAAAACAGCACCAGTCAATTCTAGATTAAAAATAAAAAAATAAACATTTGCAGAGAAAAGTTTGTTAACGAACCTTTTCCAATGCTAGAGCAAGCTTTGAAAGATTAGGGTAAATATTTCGTGCAGCCAATAAGATCTGTTCAATTGCAATGACAATCGGGTCAATTCTACGGGTATTCAAAGCAGAACACTACAAGAGGACAAAGCAGTGTAAACCAACCAACAAATACCAAATCATCACTAGCAATCGCAAAATTACACAAAATTGCTTACTTTTAATAAAAGTAAAGAATTCAAACTCAGGTATGTATAATACAGACACAGATTCACAAAATGAAAATCCAAAGGGCGGTTTTCAGTCATGCAATGACTTGCATATTGCTATATACATACAAAAACAAACTTTAACAGTAGTTCAAGCATATGTTACGACAAACTCAGCATGGGACTATGGGTATGATGATCACCTCACAAATCCTCTGCAGGGTAAATGGAGCACCTTCTATGAAGCTATGAAGTGCTGCAAAACAGTAAATGTAGACAATGATTTAGTTATTTAAAATAATTAAAAACTAAAATCTTGTTAGACCAATATCCCGATCAGCGAGGGCATGGAGCCATGGACCGTCACTTATATGACTTGCACAGTCGATTGCCTACATTATGCAGGAAACCCCATTCCAACATGTAGTGATCACCTAACTATGTTTTAGTTCTTTATACATCGCACTACACCAACAATAAAATATGCAATGAATTACAGACATTTAACAAAGTAGCAAACAAGAATAATAATTAAGGAAATCTCACAAATACCTTGATCCAGCCTTTTGACCAAGTCAGGGTATGTTTCTCCTAATTTAGAAGTCTGCTGATCACTGGTTATCTGGGCTTCGGGATACTCGGACAGGACCTTCATGTGGTCAATATGAAACTAAGAATTAGCGTATCAATGGAACCAACGACTTGAAATATACGTTAATTATAAAAACTACCAAGAGTCGTCACCAGAAGCTTAGTAGTGGAGACTAACATGCTGGGCGTACCTCACCATACCTGCTTCAGCTTAAATGATAGTAACATCTGCAACATCTCCCAGGGATGCCTGAAAGGCAACATAGACATATTAAGTACTTCCTCCAAGTATATTCTCTATATGAACTTAATAGACAGCTGATGATGCAGTGATATTCTACATACCAGAACTTCCCGGTGGCTCCAATGATTGACAGTATTTCTGTAAGTTCACCACCAGTAGATACCTTAAACCTTGGTTCCGAATCTCTACAATTTCAAAAATGTAGCACACTTGATGATTGTGAATACACATCTGGGACAAAATCCAAGACCATGGACAAGCATGGATAAAGTAATCATTACAACAGAAGAAGATTCAGTTTTTCATAATAACCTCCCCGGTATAAGAAACAAACATGCCTTCTCAAATTTCAAAGAAGGATACAAAAGTTTAGCTTCCAACCAGCAGTTAAGAAATGATGCCAAGTCTTTCATCACTACATAACCTAAGGAAGCTGCAAGACTGAAGACTGAAGCATCTGCCAAAAATAGATATAAATGTGCAGTTTGCTAGCCTTTTATGTATCAGCTGTTATCTTCAGAAGCACTCCATTTCAAAAAAAAAAAAAAAAAAAAAAAAAAAAAAAAAGTATATAACTAAATCATTTGGCAGTAGACACCCACCTAGGGTACTCTAACTAGTTACACGCAGTACATGAATTTGTCAAGACACTGCACTATTCTGTCTCTAACATAGTGGAACACTGGAACTTCACACTCTATCAAATACAGAACCCTCCTTCCTCACCGTCTAGCAATAGCATTGCTTCAAAGTAAATATATAGCCATATCAGGTTCCCAGTCACAGGATTATCATAATTCATAGGATATGCATAAACAACTAAAAGTCTAAAACAGTACATAAAAAAGAAAAACAATAGTAAACATCAAGAAATAAGTAATGATTCAGTGATACGTACCCAAAGTATATGTATTGATGATCATTATCATTAGCAACATATTCTGCGGCAGGTTGCTGCGGATTTTCTTCAGAAGTCATCTCCATTATATGTGCCTTCTCCACCTGCATAAAACATTTTTCAGTTCACAAATTACTTACTCAGATAAGTAATAATCTACACTAAAATGAATACCAAATATACAGATTCTTGGAAAACCCTAGAAATCCTAAGACCCAAATTGAAAACCAAGGAAAGAGAAACTCAAACACAACTGGATAATAATCAGCAGAGAAAGCGAAACCCTAGCTTAATGGAATATTATGTGAGATTTACCTGTTGATGAACCCTAATTTGTAGAAAGAGAGAGAAGGTTGAAGATGATGAAGTGAGACGGGGAGAGATTGGAGATGAACCAAAGGTGTAATATTGCAGGAAAAAATAATTTTATTGCGACATAGTCCCTTTAGTTTTCGTGTAACTACAATATTCCCCTTTGAATTTAGTTGGGCGGAGACTTGGTGGTTGGCCCTCATCTCCTAGACTATTTTACTCGCATAGCCTTGGGCATAAGAGCAAGGTGAAGTAGAGCGTGCCACCATGGAAAGCAAAGTTTATACTGACCCATAAAATAAATGGAAAGAGAATTGTTCAAACTAAATGAACGTGAGAAGGAAAAACGATCTATTTATAGGATTATACTCCCTCTGTTTCAGGAAAAGAGTTACTTTTTCTATTTGCACAATTGTTAAGGCAAGATAAGAGAGAATAACTTTTGTAATTTATTTCTAGATTTACCCTAACAAAAAGTTTAATACTACATATATCTTTATAATGAGAATTATAACATTTCTTAAAATAACAAGGGTAGTTTTGAAAGTTTGTTATATTGAAAATGAAAGTAACTCTTTTGTTGGAACAAAAATTTAAAGAGAAAGTAACTCTTTTCCTGAAACGGAGGGAGTATATTATTATAACGTGAATGACATCAGTTTGAGGATAATTTTTAACGACTATATATTTCATCTCTTCAACAAGTTTAGCTACGATTAATGACTCTATTGTTCTGATGAAGAGAAGAACATATGATTAGCTTTTCGAAAAATTTCCAAACGAATAATTTTAACAAGATCTTTCAATTTCTTATTTTACTCTGTTCAACTCTATGTATTCCTCTATACGTAGAGTATATTGAATGTATAAAAAATGATATAACAAAAGTTTTCCTTATTCGTATTAACATCTACTCTAGGAGGAATGTCTCTAACGTCATATTCTCCAAAGATCTCAGATGAAGATGGGAGAACTGAGAGAATGAGACAAAAAGGTAGGTTGAAAGGAATCCAGTTCAAGGGGGGAATTGTCTTCCAGTTTGAGTACTGTTTTGAGGTGGGATGGGTCTCCCACTCGAGTACTCTTTCGAATCCAGTTCAAAGGCGGACTTGGTCCCCGCTCGAGTACTGGTCGTTTGATCTAAAAAGTACTGAACTGAGAGAGCATGTAGATTATAGTCCAATCTGGTCAAAAGGTCCCTTAGTTTTAGGCCTGGGGGATCTCTTGAAAGGGAGTATATCTCATTAAAAGTCACTCCTTTATCGCGATGAATATATATACAACCTACCTAAACATAATATTAATATTAAATGAGAATATATACCCAACCAGCTACTTTTCTATAAATACTATGTGCATTGGCTGAATCAAATCATCCCTTTCTTGATTTGATTCAGTTGATGCTTCAATACACCCCCTCAACTTGAACGGATTAGCGTGAATGGTCAACTAGATAAACGCATAATTCTTCCTTTTCTTCCGCCTAATTTATATTTTCTAGTAATTTAAATTATATTAATTTTACTGTTTTTATGTGTTTATAGTGGTACACCGAAAATCTGAGTTACTAGCTAAATACAGCTAAACGGACTAAATAGCACCGAATGAAAGGACCTGAAGTGAATGAAAAGAAGTAAGTGAAAGAAGGTGGAGCCCATTGGATGTTGTGGGGCGAGATGATGCTTGGTTGAACAGTATAAAGGGGACAGTTTCTGGCAGGGAATGGAGTAAAGGTGGAGTTTGGTTGTTGATTATGTATTGGGGATGTGGCGAGAAAAGGAAGTACGATTATAGCATGTGCGAAACCTAGAGGGCTAGAGAGAACATCAGGTTTCTTTTAGGAGTTGGAAATACATCACGTGAAAAAAGAAAAGATTTGTAGAGAAAGGTGTTGGTTACTGTTGGCTAAGAGTAGAGCAGGTGGAACCGAGATTGGAAAACGTGGCAGGTATGTTATCGGTGATTGACTTAGGCAGAAGGAAAAGAAGTTTGCTGATGTGGTGACATGGCGTGCAAAGTGTGGCAGGTCAATGATTAAGGGTGTTCGGTTTGGGAGAAAGCACCGAAAAGTTGAGGTTGGATGGTAGGGGCACTTCTTGTGAGGTTCAATGATCAAGAATCTGAATTGTCCACACCTATGGAAACTAATGTGCATGATGGACATGACTAACGAATGTCTCAAAGTTCAAGAAAGGGGCAAACCCATGTGATACTTTTTGGCAAAAGAAAAGAAGACAGAACGGACATCTTCTGGGCAGTGAAAGGTGTTAGTTAAGAGTCTAGAGATAGGCTGTTGGCGGAAAGTGACGTGAGGATGTATATGAGAAGAGGAGAGGATTAGCACGTGATTTCTTAAAGAATAAATATCACGAGCATAGGGCCAATCGGTCATTGAGAGAGTATAAAAAAGAATTTTTCTGTACATAGTGGCAATATTGCCATACCACAATATTGGAGGAGTTGTTGTCTTGATTTCCAATTCATGAAGAAGAGATTGAATCCAGATAATATCAGTAGCTGTGATAGCAAAACCACGATATTCGACTTAGGTGTTGGAGCGTGAGACAATACGTTATTTCCGATCGCACCAGGAAATGACGTTGGGTCCAAGAAATATACAATAACCACTTGTATAACGTTGATCATCTAAACATCCAATCCAGTTAGCATCACTAAAAGCACTGAGACAAAAAATATATTAATCAATAATGAATTTTATTTAGAGATATTAATCCCAAAGTCTACGATATGCTTTAAATAACGAATGATGCATTTGACAGCAAACCAATATTCGTCAGTTGGTGCATGCATCTACTGGCACACTTTGTTTACCGCATATGAAATATCTGGACGGGTAAAGGTGAAATATTGTAAGGCACCAACAATACTTCGATATATCGTGGGATCTGAGAAGCTGGAACCACTGAGTTGATGGAGTTTTTTTTCGCTGCTAATATGGGTAGAGATAGGTTTTGCACCGTTCATACTGGTACGAATTAAAATATTTGTGTGTGTTTCTTTTGAGAAAGAAAAAGGCCATTGGATTACCGAGTGTTGATGGTGGATTTTTGACAAAGGAGAAAATTGTATAATTATCTTTGCTCGGCTACAGAGACGTAGAATAAATATAAATATATTCATACAAACTATTTGTATTAATCAGAAAGCGTTGATTATACAAAATTGTGAATATTCAGAATAGAGGCGATGCCATATATGAATGAAAACGTTAACCAGATGAATACCATCTAATTACAGAATTGCATCAAGCATAATTTCAAGATTACAAACTTCCACGGTAATCTCTTAAAGATTTTTTGTATGCACTGCACAAAAGTTAGGCATAAATGCGAAACAATTAAATCTCACAAGACTGAGAAACCCGAAATAGGCTATAATCATGGTCATGGCATTAGTCAATGTCAATAAATAATAACATATAGGCTATATCCCTGACAACGACAAGTACAGGCTTTAGTAAGCTCTAGCCACACTTCTAGCACAAATGTGCCAAAAAAATAAAATCAACCAAAGCTACGAAGCTACCAAAGCCACAGAGCCACGAGTTGGCCCATACGCTAAAAAGGGTCAAGGCTACGGCCGAAGCACTAAAGGGGAGAGGTCCGCGGCTGGCAGAAGCGCTTCGAGCTGGGTCTCATACTCCGTGTTGCTGCGCCAAGCCTTATGCTGCTCCAACGCTCCGTGCAACTCCAACGTTTTGTACAACGCCAATGCTCTGTACGTCAATGCTCTTTACTACCCACGCGCCATTGTATTGCAGCCGTGGCCATTACTGCTCACATGCTCCATAGCTCTGCTGCCACGGCTTTCACTGCATCCATGGCCACCACGCTCTGCTGCTAAAATATTTTTTGCTCAAGCTAACACCATTATTCGCTCAAGCTAGCACCATGCTCAAGCTAGCACCATTATTTTCTCAAGCTAGTACTATTACTTAAGTCTTTACTACGACAAAATTGACATAAATTCTACCAGAAATATTGTTTTACAAGGCTCATGGCTTTGAAGACATGACCCCACTAATTCTTACGAGACATCAAATCATATTACAATAGGGGGATAAAACATGGGGTTTTGGTCTGGTGGTTTATAACAACATGGGTGTAGCACTACCCCATGACAAGGAAGTTACAAAGTCAGTGGTAAGTTGGAAGGGTTGAAGAGATACTGGAGTCATGGGCTAGAAGTTTCCAGAAACTTCCCAGAGACAAAGTGGACGGTTATTCCCACAATCTTCACTTCTCCATCTCCCCACAACTTCCACTACTTTACAAGGAAAGTGTGTGTTACTAAGGCCATACAAAATAGGCTGCTTAGCCAATTTCAAAACAAGAATAACAAGAAAAAAGCTACAGACGGAGAATAGATAAAAAATCATTTTCAAGCTCTGCTATGTTTCTATCACAACACATAATTCTGCACATAATTCCTTCAATTTCCTTTGATTCCCTCCCCTAAGATCAACATATCTCCTCTTTTTGTAACCGAAGCAGAAACAATACATACATCCTACTTGTTTGGATTTGTTTTATACGATTTTGATCCTCGAACCTACAAAAAGTACTCCAACAGTACATTGTTTTTCCTAGGAGCAAATTTTAGGTACAAACAATTGGCGACCACAGTGGGAGATCAACCTCTCGGTTATAAAAATTCATTCTTCAATTATCAAGAAATCTTACTCTATGGGGAGTTCAGAAGCATTCAATCTTAATCTCATATCTTCCGGCCCATAAGGGGTCCCTCCTATTACTCCAGCATTCATCGCACCCGATCAAATCCCTTATGAGGCCGTGTATGCTCTGTAACCAACCGATATAATCCATCTGAAGCAAAACCTAAATAATGTCTTAACAAATCAAGTCAACATCATCAAGAGCCAAAACGAGTTGTTCTCATTTTTGAAAAATTCTTACAAATCAGTTGTTAAGAAAACCAACAGATAGAGTCCACGCTTTTGCTGAACGAGAACCAGAAAGGAGCCATCAGCCTAACTTTTCTTCTTGTGAAGACTCAAGACAATTTTCTCAAATCCAAAAAGAAGTTTTGCCAAATTTATCTCATTGAAATCAGCACCATTACGACGAGAGCATGACACCAGTATGCAAAGACTTGTTGGAAAATTAATCTTTACAAACCATCACTGAAACCAATTAGTCATGGAAACATTCGTGGGAATAGATGTCTGATGAAAAAGCAATACTCAACCTAACACTCTATAGGTATTGTCGCTAATGAAGGGGCTAAGAGAAAAGCAAAAACTCTATTGGCATCACTGGATAAACACACCAAACTGACTCTTAGTCAAGGCTCCACGTCAAACACAACAAATCAAGACGGATCTGACAATCCCATATTTCTCCTTTCCCATGGACGAGGTCCTCGAACTACTAGAATTATGGATACAAAATGGAGCTATCAAGTTACCACCTATGCGATAGCCGCCTACCGAAGAAGACATGTCAAATCCGAATTACTATCACTTTCACAGATTCGTCAATCATCCCAATAGTGAATGCAATGGATTGAGACACATATTCAAAAAAAAGATCGACTCAGGAGAAGCCTAGCCGGGGACTTCTCACTGCTGCTTGCCTCAAGGACACCGAGTTCGAGCAAGCGCTAATCGATGCAGGCATCGATGTCAATATCATCACTATCAAGACTCTAAGAGCTGTGAGAATTTCCAGGCACGAAACCACGTACTCGCCAACCGTAATCAAAGATTATGAAAAACAAGTCCATAAACAAGACAAAGTTCAACATATTTCTGGAGAAACTATCACCAAGGAGCCCGCTTGTAGGTGCCGACAAGCCAACAGGCCCTAAGGATTTTCATCTCCATAATATCACCAAACAACGAATCTGGATGCTAAACAATTGCATAGAGAAGAGATGATGCCATGTACCCATGGATTTCATCTACAAGTAAGTATTGTTCAGCAACTCTCTTTTACAATCAGTTGGCCCACGTCTCACCAAGGCTCGGGGAATTGACCCGAGTATCAACCTCAGCATGCCTTGACGCTGTAAATGGGAAGCTAATCCTTTCCAAGAAAATTTGTTGAATGGATAGTTGTCGTCTCTACTGAGAATATCAAACCAATAACCCAATCATCCTTAGAATGCATCATCAACCTGAGATACCAAAACTCACCCCTTTTTTAAATCGAAAACACTATTGCCTCTCCTAGAGAAAAGCAAAATTTGGTCCTTAAAACTTTATTAGGTGAATACTACAAATTTGTCAACACCAATAAGCCAATAGAGGTAATCATAAATGGCATGAATCTTAAATCTGCCAAGTCTTAAATACTTCAGCACCCCTAACAAGGTTGTAAAGACTTAAACACTTCACCACCCTTAGCAGTATTTTCCTGTTTTTTGCAATTCCTCTAAAATAATTGCAGCACCTTGCATTCATACTTAAAATTTCAATTGAACAAAGTATTATTTCTTTATCTAGAAAAATCCTTTGTAAACCATTCAAAATCTACCTACTCAAAATCCCAAAATAAAACCACAGAAAATTCGGGTATCTCAGAAACACATAAAAAACCCACAAAACTTACTATATAGAAAAGATCTCTGAACACTGGTTCAACACCATCAGTATATGCCATCTCCAAATGTGCAAGGGTTTCAGTTGCAAGCCTCAACTCTCATAATAGTCTTTCAGCATCACCTCTAGCCTTGGTAATTACTTCTAAGCCAAAGATGCACCTACTTCATTCAAGCTCTCCTGAATGGATCACATATGACTACAAAGCCATCCGACAACAAGCTTAGTTGTCTCAGCTTCTTCAAAGAATCGTCTCATATCAAACTCAAAGTCAAAGTCAACTCCAGCGTTCAGATACTCAACTGGTGCAGTTTTCATCGCATCGAAAACCTATGGAAAGACACCACTTGGAGCGTCGTCTTCAACAACTGCATCCGAAGAATCATATGAACAACACTCGGGGACTAAAGGTTTACACGAGCTCTCCTCACATCAAGAACCTTTCCAACACATAAGAGACGGTCAACCAAAGAGTCATAACATTGACGAGGTCTTCCACTCTCCAAAGGTACACCGCAAGGATCTTCACCTCTCCCAACTACGTTATCATATCTGATAGGTGCCTGCAACCCCTGACGAGGATGAGACGCATCCCAAGCCTACTCCAGAAAATATAACTTTAGAAATCAAAGAAAAGTGCGACATGGGACTGCTTTTCGTAAACATCTCATAATAATCAAAGATTCAGAAGATGGCTCAAGAGATGCCTCTTGGAACATAGTCTTTGAAGACATCTGCAGTACCGCGTCGGCAACAGGATATCTTTCAGCTCACCCTCCTCGCCCTCGACGTCTTCAGAGGAATTCAAATATGTGAAAATTTTAAGCATTTCATCATCACATCCAAAAATGGTAAAAAAAACTTATAAAACAAAGGGTCGGGATAAGACAATTTCATTCAGTCAATGCTCGCGAAAACGTCCCAGTTGCGACTCAACATATCAGGCACCAAGAAGGACTCCAAATTCAATTCAAGTTCTTGCTCCAGCCATGGCGTGCAAAGACAACAACAACAATAGGATATGTCAACCTTCCTGCCTTCCTTTGCCTGATCAGACCCTAGAGGCATGGACTCATGATGATACTATCAAATCATCCATCGTCGAGCATCTAACCAAAGCAGTTTCACTTGGAGACTGAGAACTTCTTCAGTATATTTAACGCATTCACCTCCTTCGACCAGAGTATTTAATCAACAGTGTTAGTAGAAACAAGACCCCATGCTCGCATCATCCTGACGAAAATATTTGTACGTCAGTACCTCCACAACTCGTAAGCTTCCTCTCCCAATCTGATCATGGCACGAAAACTTTTTCTCTGTTCAACCACATCAGTCAATTATGAAAGACACACTGAATTCGAAATTCTCAAGCCACGACAATCTCTAGTGCACAATGAACACTCAAAAAGCATGACCATTTCATACTCAAGCTTCTACTCTCAACATC
This sequence comes from Papaver californicum, assembly GCA_023531435.1. Lineage (NCBI taxonomy): Eukaryota > Viridiplantae > Streptophyta > Magnoliopsida > Ranunculales > Papaveraceae > Papaver > Papaver californicum. The sequence goes on along the minus strand of JAJJMC010022104.1, from coordinate 1,205,736 downwards.
TGGTATATGGGCTTACAAGCTGCTGTTAGGAATTCATCTTTTCCGGAAATATGGCTATGATAAGTCAACATCACACACGAGGCAGACGTATTATGAAATGTATAAGAAACGGCAAGCCATGAAGCCCGTCTGATAAGTGCATAATTTACATATTTTAAGTATCATTTCCTTATACTTATTTTCTATATTTTGTGTGGAAGATAAATCGAAAAGAACAGAAAAATTGTATTAGTTAATTTTAATTTTTTTAATTTTTTAGAGTTCTATTTGTTTCTGTTTTTAGAAAATTGTATTAGGAAATCTTTTTATTATTTTTGTAACTTTTCTTTTCTTTTTGGACTTTGGACTTTATTTTGGGACGTTGGACATTATTATTATTTTAAACCCTAAGGAAGGGTAATTTAAATATAAACTGCAACAGGGAAGGACGACAATTACTATATTGTCTTGGCCCCTCGGGTTCGTACACTGACACAGGAGTCGGTGGCCCGAGTCGACTACAATCGATTCATCCCCCGTCTAGTACGAGAGGTAAGAATCGATCAACCCACAAATCCCCTGCAAGTGGGTTTACTGTATTCCTTCGTATGCATATATGTTGAGGAACTGAAACGGAATTATTTTCTAGTAAAGGGCAAGGACTGACCAAACAAGATAAAGACTCGGATTTCATCACCATTTCCTTCTTGCCCGCTTTAGGAACACGTCACCAAACGCGAACCTAATCCTTAAAATTTGACTAGAAAGAGACCGATAGGGTAATGAACTTATAAGAAACTCGTTCAAAAGGACTATATTGGTTACTTTGTTAGCCTAACTCGAAGTTCAGGAAGATTATTTTAAGTTGATTAGAGCCGCCTTGTAACCCAGGGAAAAGTTGTCAAAGAGACAGTGTTATCAAAGCTCCTTAGAGCTTATCCTGTTTCTGTTCGACTTAATCTAATTCGGATCGTTCTAAGAGGTTTGCTAAAACTGTAACTAGTTTTCTTTCGAAGGAATAGAAGCTGGTCTAGAAACAATCTAAGTGGAGTCATCATGCTTTTTGCTTGCTAGATTCAATAGGTTTGATTTGGTTGAGTCAGCCTTGCTTGTGTATGTTTAAAACCCCCTTCCTGTTAGGATTTATTTTCTTAGATTTTTTTTTTAATATATTAGGAAGTTTTTAGAAAATGTCGAACTGGTATTATGAGGACCAATACAATGAATATCCGACTGAATTTCAAAATAAACATTATCCATACTATCAACATGGTGTGGATAGTAGTCGGGATCACCACCAACCTTTTGGAGGTTATGACTCATACTAGGGTGATCCCAATTACTATTCATACATAAACACGACTAATGAACATAAAAGTGAGAAAAATTCTAGTTCTTTATCTTGGAGGGATGCTCTAAAGCAGATGCAATCTAGTACTCCATATGATAACCCAAATCCTTCTCTAGAAGAATCACATGAGCAAAATTCTAGTTCTTTGTCTTGGAGGGATGCCCTAAAGCAGATGCAATCTAGTACTCCCTATGATGATTCGGGTTCTTTTTCTTGGAGGGATGCCCTAAAGCAGATGCAACCTAGTAGTTCTTCTAATGAAACTATTATGCCTCTAGAAGAATCACACGAGCAGTTGCGATCTAGCACTCCTTATGATCTAGTTTTTTCTCTAGAGAATTCCATAAAGCAGTTAACTGAGAATACAAATAGGTTCGTGTTACTGATGTGATTTGGGATTACCCAATAAAATAACCGCAATCGCACGGCGTCTAACTAGTAGACAACGGCAAGTACGGGTCGAACCCACAGAGAACGGGGAAATACTGCAATTAATATCTCTAATAAACTAACCAGGAGGAATATTTTTGTGATTTTTATATTAATAAATAAAATAATAAACTAACTAAACTAATAAAATGTGACCGAGTAGAGAGAGTCGGTAACCAGGGTTTTTCAGTATCCACCACTATTTAATTAATGAATATTTAGAGTCGCAAATATCGCTGGGACGCCCTAAACATGATGCATCAAAAAGCCCTAGTCTTAAGCATACACCATAAAATTGCGCTAGCGAGAAAATTGTACGAAACTAATTTTAGGTCCACAAATAATACCTGACTATTCTAAGCATACCCCATCAAAGGATTTAACCCAAGCATGAAATATCAAATAAGTAGATAAATATATTTTTAGAATAACAATTGTATACCAGAAACATGGAACATCAAAACTATAGGTCAAGGATGCACCATAAACGACAATACAATTGTTTAAAGTCATGAATTTAATCTATTTAAATCATAATGGTCTATATCAAATATTTAATTCAATTGATCTAAAACTGTAAGTGGTTTCAACATTAAACCCTAGTTACAAATTAATTTAGAACATGGAGAAGGGTTTCTCAAAACCCATAAAAATAAATAGAAGAGAGGTAGAGAGGATTAAACCAAAAATAGCCTGTAAGAATTTCGTCTTTCTTCTTTATATGGCCGTCCTCTATGAAGCAGCCGTCTTCTCTTTCTTCCTCTCTTTTTTTCCTGTACCCTCCAAAGTACACAGGAGAAAAATCTCTCCGCCCCCCAAATTTGTTCTGTCCGCTTCCACTCCTAAAGAACCTACTCCCGGATCAGCTCCTACAACCGTCCTTTTATACTAGCTTTTCCGAACCCTACTCTACCTCCATCACGTCACAAATATCACGTGTCAATCTCTCAATTTAATCTCCCAAAAGCAAAAGACCCACACCTCTTCTTTACTTTCCTTATTCTCTTTCTCACGTGTTGCTCAATCAAAAGCTAAAAAGAAAAACACCCACATGGGCTTGTCTCCATCCAATTCTAGCTTCACTTCATCCACCTACTAGACTAGCCGTACCTCAACCTGACGCACCTATCTCATCCCTTCTAATCACCTAGCCCAACCTACTCCATCATCTTTCTTTTCTCTAGCTTTTCTTGTCTCGTGTCAGACAACACCAAACCACACAGCCTCCGTATGAAAGCATGCTCCACTTCGTCCTTTTGCTTGCATAAGTTCCTAGCCATCACGTCACTTTCACCTAGTCAAGACTCCATACTCTTCACGTGAACCAAACAGTCAAAAGCTAACTCCTCCTTCCACCGTACTTCTCATCTATTGCCTACTCTAGCTGCCCACGTGATATACCCATTACTCCACTGCTAGCCTTCACCTACGCCTACCCAGGTAGCAGCTGTCACACTTCCTCATTTTTGTGTGCATCACTATGTCTGTTTTCACCAAACAGTCATTCCAACCAAACTGTACCTCATTTCTTTTCCGTGAGCCGCATTTAGGTTGTGTTTCATGGCAAATGCTAATTAACACTCATTTTAACCGTGATTGATTTATAACATTGGATTTTATACGAACCACCTATTAGAACAATAAAATGATAAATTAATGTAATCATAAGTACTAACAGATATATATTAGGCGGTAAAAACGTATGATTTAAGCGCCTATCAGTTATGTTGGGGGGGGGGGGGGGGTGGGGGGGGGGAACAATTAGTAGTCCAACACTTTCTCTAGACGAATCCCTAAAGCAGTTGACTGAGAATACAAATAGATTTGCATTAAGTGTCATTGAAAGTCTTGCAAAGAATAATATTACTCAAAATGATCTTAATTGCCAATATAGTGTTACCCTTGATAATTATCACCTATTCAAGATGACGAGGATAGAATTGGTAAAACTACTTATTTGACGAGGTTCAAACATTTTCATATTATTATTATGATGATGATAATATTAGTGAAGACCTTGAAATATACAGGCAGAGTGATCAGGAAATTGTCACCCCAATTGTGCTTCATGATGATAGTGTTATTTCTGGTTCAAATCCAAATAATTTTAATGATTATTCACCTATTCAAAAGGAAGGGGATTTGACTAGAGATACCACTGTTTTAGACGATGTAGAATTTTCTTGTTTTGAAGCCGATAATGGTTTAGAGGAACGGGTTTATCCTGAGAATATTGTTTTAGAGTCCAGCGATTTAGAAACAATAGTCTTAGGTAACAAAGATAAACTCGTAGAGATTTTAAATATGAGTGAGGATGCACCACCGGATTATAACCTAGAAGAAGCAATTGACCATTTTCAGGAATCTGACGATCTAGAAATTAGGAAAATTATGATTAGTCCATCTAGAGACACTGAAACTCTAAGTTTGGGGGTGAGTATCATTCTCCCTGTGCTTTACCTTTGACTCTTAGAAAGGTCCCTCACTTGGGGATTGACATATGCACCTCTACCATTTTACAAGATCATCTTCAAACTATATTTCATGAGCCAGTTGATGTCTAGAAAGAAGTTAAGTTGTTAGAAAACCATCCTCTGGTCGATGTGGTTTACCTAGGCGATAATACCAAAATTGAATTTGTTTTCCCACCAAAATATTTTCTTCCATATGTGGGAACGTATGAATTTTAAATATGTCAGTTATTAAGTTTTGAGACTAAGCCTAATTACTTTAGGAAATTAGAATCGACACATTTGTTTAAGAATGACCACCTTCATAGTAGTCAATTGTGTGAGTCAAATATGATTGACTTTGAGGATCCACAATTATTCAGGTTATTATTATGTGCTTCTAAGTTCTTAGTTGAGTTACTCCAGACTTTACAACTTGATCATGTTGATCCTGCCTACGAGGAAATCCAGCCCATGAAGATATTTTTTTAGACCCTTTTATAGAGCCTGAGCCTGAACCACAACTAGATATAGTTGTCTTAAACAAGACACTAGATAAGGATAAGGTTGTACTTTGTTTGTTCACTTTCTGGGCCTGTTGCAGTTTCCTTTTATTTATGATAGCACTATTTGATTCAGATGACCCACAGTTGTTCCCACTATTGTTATATGATTTTATAAGGTGACTAATTCTTTCTTAGTATGGCTGGAGACTTTAAACTTAGAACTTCTTGGGAGGTAACCCATGCTCATGCGACACGGTAATATCTTTCCTTAACTCCTTTCCTTTGATTGGTTACAGTTTCTCCTTGTTTATGTATTTAATAATTCATCTTTAGAACATTGAGGACAATGTTAGATTTAAGTTTGGGGGTAAGGGAGAAACTTTTAGTGAAATATGAAACTCTGAAGTCTAGAAACTTGTGAACAATTCAGGATGACACTAACCATTCTAGGTAGATGGAAACTTAGCTCTTTTTCTATAGGAATTGGTGTGCCCATTTAAATGGTCTATTCATAAAAGGACAGAGTTTAGGTGTTAGAAATAACATGATATTCGTCACCATATCTCGGAGTTTATCTCAACCATATCACCTTCTTTTTTTATTTTTGCAATTTTGTGTTTCTCTAAGTGATTTGGTGGGGCACCAATATCGAATTGTTATCGCCGCCAGGATGGAGTAGAGTGTTTGAGATTATTAGACTGTTATCCGGAAAAAGAAAAAAAACAAATATTGACACTTTGATATCAATATGTGTGTGTTCTCCCTGTCTCTGTCGCTTAAGCAAGCGTTGAATGCAGGATCCATGAGAAATATCATGTAAGATGCTAATAAGGAGCATGCGCTTGGATTCAATTTGATCCAATCATGTTGTCAGTATATTTAATAATATAAATAATTATTTTATTTTCAATAAATCGATCGCTGGGACCCTTGTATATACTAGTTGAGTCGATATTGATATTAGTATTAAGACCAGTAGGAGTGTATCTCAATTCATTAGGATTCATCCTGGAAATGACCTTCAAACAGATATGGGAAACACCGTTCACCTTAGTCAACATGCGCAAACTTCATCATCTCCATATCCGTTTTCTAAAAAAATTCATGTGATTGAACTTTGATAGATTCTGAGTATCGTGGTTGAACGACTATCTAAGTAGACCTTTGTTTTCATATATATGAATTTTAGTACGCTGAGTGCAAACTCGTGTACAACAATTGGACTCATATAAGGTAATGATTCACATAGCCGAAGAATTTAGTATGCCAACTAAATATCTTGTTTAGTGTTTACCCTCAATCGTTGACATGTAGCTAGGGTTTGGAGTAAAGGTTTTATGGGTATACCTCTTGTAAACCCTCACGAGACTATAACTCGTCTGATAGGGACACCTATGGGTTTAAAGTCTTGTTACACATGCTAAGTGTAACCGTTTCCTCAACGAAAGGGAGTTGTATTTTACCTTAGGTTAGTTTAGGATATATAGTTTGCTCGAGGACTAACAAAAGCTAAGTGTGAGGGAATTTGATAAGTGCATAATTTACATATTTTAAGTATCATTTCCTTATACTTATTTGCTATATTTTGTTTGAATTACTGTGTGTTATTATTACTTTTGTAGTTTATGTGTTTTATTAGGTTACATCTCTGAAAGAAGTGAAATTGAGCTCTATAAGGAAGAATTTATAAATACCCAGTGGAAATCAGTCCGAATCCAGGATTTCTTGTCACCATCTTGTAGAGAATTGAATTACGAAGCCAACTTCGAAAGAATGAGGTCATTCCGAGTTCGTATGAAGAAGTTATGAGCAAAACCGTGAAACCAACTTGGATTTGGTATCTGTTGGGCCATATTGGGCCTGCGCGGGAAGAGAAATACGGGAAACGTTTTGGGCTCAACTTTGACGTGAACATTAGGATTTTTGTTGGTTTTTGAGGAGGTTAAGTCTCCTAATTGGATAAGGAATCAAAAGAAAGTGGAAAAGTTTAATGAGACTAGGTTTCCTATTTGGATAAGCATCAAGAGGATGTTACCAAAGCCTATATAAAGGGGAGCCTAGATACAATTTTGAATAGAACTTCTCACAGATAGAAATTATTATTTCCTTTAATATTTTAATGGCTTTTAAGAAAGCTATGTCTAGCTAAACCCAACCACTGGGACAATGGAGGAAGCCATATTTCATGAATGAATGGTAACTATTTTTGATTCTTAATGACTTTTGCATTGATTTTAATTGATTTATAATTTTTCTTAATTAGTTGTGATTTTATTTGATGGTGTATGCTGAGACTTAAGAACTTTTGATGTGCCATGCTTCTGATTTACAATTAATGTTTTAGAAATCTAATTTTGGCAAAGAAATAGAGTCAATAAAAGAGCTATAATTGTTAAAGAATCATTGTGGAAATCATTCAGAAGTGATTTTGGTGGAATCCTGAGTTTCAGTTCTTCCCAATATTATTAAAATCTTTTACTTATTTTTTAGTTTAAATTAAAATTAGATCTAAAACGAATCTTCACAAGTATCAGCGAACAAACTATTTTTACCACTTTTTTAAAACGATTAAGTTTTTAGATTTTTTTTTTAGTTTATTTTTTAGGTTAGCTAGTTTAATTAGATTTTTATTTTTATTTTTATTTGTTCTATTTTACGTTTTTGGGTATTTTTCTTTGTTTAACAGGTTTTAGATAAAAAAGAAATTGGAACTAAAGATTATATTAATCGATAAAGACTTGGAGTCATAGATAAATTGAAAAGAACGGAAAAGGAAGACAAATTTATTTTATTAGTTAATTTTAATTTTTATAATTTTTAGAGTTTTATTTCTTTCTGTTTTTAGAAAATTGTATTAGGAAATCTTTTATTATTTTCATAACTTTTCTTTTATTTTTTGACTTTATTTTGGGACTTTGGACATTACTATTATTTTTAAACCCTACGGAATGGTAATTTAAATATAAACTGCAACATGGAAGGACGACAATTACTATATTGTCTCGGCCCCTCGGGTTCGTACACTGACACAGGAGTCGGTGGCCCGAGTCGACTACAACCGATTCATCCCCCGTCTGATACGGGAGGTAAAACTCGATCAACCCACGAATCCCCTGCAAGTGGGTTTACTATATTCCAACGTATGCATATATGTTGAGGATTTGAATACGGAATTATTTTCTAGTAAAGGGCAAGGACTGGCCATACAAGATAAGGACTCGGATTTCATCATCGTTTCCTTCGTGCCCGCTTTAGGAACACGTCACCAAACGCGAACCTAAGATTTAAAATTTGACTAGAAAGAGACCGATAGGGTAATGAACTTATAAGAAACTCGTTCAAAAGGACTGTATTGGTTACTTTGTTAGCCTAACTCGAAGTTCAGGAAGATTATTTTAAGTTGATTAGAGCCGCCTTGTGACCCAGGGAAAAGTTGTCAAAGAGACAGTGTTATCAAAGCTCCTTAGAGCTTATCTTGTTTCTGTTCGACTTAATCTAATTCGGATCGTTCTAAGAGGTTTGCTAAAACTGTAACTAGTTTCCTTTCGAAGGAATAAAAGCTGGTCTAGAAACAATCTAAGTGGAGTCATCATGCTTTTTGCTTGCTAGATTCAATAGGTTTGATTTGGTTGAGTCAGCCTTGCTTGTGTATGTTTAGAACCCCCTTCCTGTTAGGATTTATTTTCTTAGATTTTTTTTTTAATATATTAGGAAGTTTTTAGAAAACGTCGAACTGGTATCATGAGGACCAATATAATGAATATCCGACTGAATTTCAAAATATACATTATCCATACAATCAACATTGTGTGGATAGTAGTCTGGATCACCACCAACCTTTTGGAGGTTATGACTCATACTAGGGTGATCCCAATTATTATTCGTACATACACCCGCCTTATGAACATGAAAGTGAGCAAAATTCTAGTTCTTTATCTTGGAGGGATGCCCTAAAGAAGATGCAATCTAGTACTAGATAAAAAACTCGAATCATCATAGGGAGTACTAGATTGCATCTGCTTTAGGGCCTCCCTCCAAGACAAAGAACTAGAATTTTCAAAATAATAGTTTTAAATCGAAAGCATACATCAAAAGCTCTAAAACTAAGCATTACCCATCAAAAGAAAACACAATTAATTGATAAAAACCAGTTTTCCAATTTTAATTCAAAGTAAATAATAGTAAAAGAATTGCAAATAATAAATAAAATAAGAATTACCACTTTATTATTGGAAAAATAGCTTCCTCCGTCGCCCTAGTGATGGTGATTAGCTCATCATGTTGGAAACACTCTTAAAATAATTGTTCATAGCTCAAAAAGTGTTTATAATGGTGAAATAAAAGTAACACATGCGATTTGATACGCTTATAAGCGTTACAGACTGTGTGGCTGAACAAAAAATAAGACAGACGCGATAAAGAACGGACTCTGTCAGCTTCAGAAATTTAAAGGAATATGCAACATAAACTGCGACTGTTCTTTGGAGCCTTTTATTTCTTCCTGTGTTCTTCACCAGCAGATTTTTCTTTTCTTCCTGAATTTTTTTCGGTGTTCTCTGGCTTCTTTTTTCTTTGCTATTTATAGGATTATTGAACCCTAGGGACCTTTCTTAACCAATAAGGACTCAAAGAAGAGTCCAAACCAAACTCCAATTACGTGTTTAATCACAAACATGGTGTGCTTCCTTTTCCGACCGTAACTTGAATTTTCCACCATTTTTCCGGCATGCAACACTCATGAATGACGTGTTTTAACCTATCTTGATTGTGTCTTCAGTTTGAGATATCAAAAACACACTTTAAATCCCTTTAAATTCAGTTCCCAACTAATCCAGAAGAATTCTCACATAAAACAAGTTTCCTGCCATTTTCGGTTTTTGAATTTGAAAGAGGGGTGCCCCCAATCCAACTGGTGGGTGCCTTTATCACTTTTACTGGGTTCCTTTATCACTTTTTGAGCCGATTTTTCCACAAATATTTATTTCTCAAAAATACCTACAAAGACATAAAAACCCATAAATAGAACAAAATCGAACACTATCAAAAAAAAAAAAATCGAGCACAATTTAGACACAAAAATGTGTCTATCTAGGGCTGCACATGAACCGACCGGAATCGAAGAACCGGACCGGAACCGACGGTACTGTACCCCAAAAGAACAGAACCGAGTGTACAGGGTACAGGTATAAAAAATGGGAACCGAGTACAACCGGGTACAAGGTACAGGTACTACCCCAGAACCGATCTGTACCGGACCCAAAGAACCGAGCTATACTAGCCGTTGATCTTTTAAGATTGTTTTAATCTCAGCCGTTAATTTATTAAGTTAGGTGTTAGGTGATTTCAGGCTTCACTCTTCAGCCGTCTGGAGGTTTACAATGGTTTCGTCTGGTGATTTCGTGATTTCGTCTGGTGATTGAAATTTGAAATCGATTTCTTCTTCAATTTCATTTCGTCTTCTAAACAGAGTAAAACCCATTCACCGTTCATCTCTTTTTCTTTCATGTGCATCCCTAATTGCACCATTCATCTATTTTTCTTTCCTGTGCAGCCCTAATTGCACCATACTCAACTAGTTGGAATTGCTTGTACTGCTGGCGGTTTGGATGTTGTGTTGATCAACTGCTTTCCTTTTGATATAGTTCAGTCAAACATTAATATGGTAAATGTCTTGAACCCTTGGTTAAATCTAGCTTTCAACATTTGTTGGTAGCTTTCAACATTCATACTAGTCTACTCTAAAATCATCCTTTGCATCAGCTTGAGATTAGCTGACTAAATTCTTTGTTGCCCTGTGAATGTTTTTCTTGTTGTTATAGAATTATTACTGATTGGGTGACACTGTATTGTCTTTATCTGATTTTGTTTTACTGTAGCTCACTGTGGGTGAATGTGTGTTTTGCTTGTGTTCATTGAATTTGATTTTTGCAATATATATCACTATGTTGCACTGGTGCTATAAGTAAGAAGCTCAGTGAATTCCTGGAAATGATGTAGATGGTTGTGTTTTTACCATTTGGAAGTTTTCTGTGATAAGATTATTGGTAGGAAATTCTATTGGTCTGCCAATGTGCATCAAACTTGTGGTGTGTATTAGCCTATTAGGTTTGTCGTTCCTGTTTTTTTTTTTTTGATACTTGTTGACACAATTGTTGAGCAGAAAAGTTCTTTCATATCATTGGAAGTTTGCAAGTTGTGTGAGATGTCAACTATATCCATTTAGATTGTGTTCCAGTGTAGGTTTTCTTTTTGTAAGTTTGCACGCTGTGTGAGATGTATTGACACCTTATGTGTCTGTAATTGAAAACATAACTAAATAGGTGACTGACATATGTTGATCAAGATGATGCCTACTCTCCGGCACATACACAACTATTTTTAACTGCACTAATGGTTTTACAAAGCTTTAAAACTATTTTTATGTTTTTTTCCCATTCTGAACTAAGTTTTTACCTGTAAGTTGGTGAGGAAACATGCTTATGGTGATAAGAATGGGATGCATCCATACTGGCAACCTGATTTTTGTATTGCTTAATCTGTACTATCAAAACATACACAATTTATTAAACAAAAGAGAAGTTACATCATTAGCCAGATGTTCCAGGAGATAAGATGGTGGTTCCTGCCATCATTCTGGCTAAGTAGGAAAATAAGAAGGGTACAAGGTACATGACCGAAACCGAACCGAGGGTACATGGTACATGAACGAAACCGAACCGAGGGTACATGATACAGGGTACAGGTACAAAATTTGAGAACCGACCATGGGGAGGTACAGGTACAGGGTTCCACCAAGAACCGAGCCGAACCGACCTTTGTGCACCCCTATGTCTATCAATACACCTAAGATTACAATCGCAAAAAGAGCAAAACTTGCTCAGCCAACTACTACTCTTCTAGTGATATCTAACCATTAAATAATAAAAAGTCATACTTTACTTCGTCTGGCAGACCACCATCTAGTGCTTACCATGCAACATTACTCGTTCCGCGCTAAGCAAGAGACTTAATGTTGATGGTGGATTTTTGACAAAGGAGAAAATTGTAAAATTACCTTTGTTCAGCTACTGAGACATAAAATAAATATAAATGTATCCACACAAACTATTTGTATTAATTAGAAAGCTTTGATTATACAAAATTGCGAATATTCTGAATAGAGGCGATATCATATACGAATGAAACCGCCAACCAGATGAATACCATCTAATTACAGAATCGCATCAAGCATAATTTCAAGATCGCAAACTTCCACGGCTGAATCTCTTGAAGGTGTTCTGTATGCGCTACACAAAAGTTAGGCATAGATGTCAAACAATTAAATCTCACAAGACTGAGAAACCCCAAATAGGCCATAATCATGGTCATGGCATTAGTTAATGTCAATAAATAATAACATATAGGCTATATCCCTGACAACAACAAGTACAGAGTTTAGTAATCCCTAGCCACACTTCTATAACAAATGTGCCAAAATAATAAATTCAACCAAAGCTATGAAGCTACCAAAGCCACGGAGCCACGAGTTGGCCAAAGCGCTAAAGGGGGACAAGGCTACGGCCAAAGCGCTAACACTGCTGTCGCGGATGGCAGCAGCTAACACTGTTGTCGCACCATTACCACACACCCCAAGCTCCACTGCTGGGTCCCACACTCCGTTATGTTGTGCTAAGCCTTATGCTGCTCCAACGCTCTGTGTAACGCCAATGCTTTGTGCGTCAATGCTCCGTACTACCCACACGTCATTGTGCTGCAGCAGAAACGGAGGGAGTATTTTGGTTCATCTACCAGAATAGTATATTTGGTAGTAGTGAGAATTTTAGGTTTGTAGATCCCATTTTTTTCTCGTTTAAACCATAGGGTAAATTAGGACAGTAGAATATGATGGTTGTTGTGTTGTTGTTGGTAAAGAACCTGAATTATGGTGAAAGGTGGTGGGGATGACATAAGCTAGGTGTTAGAATGTGAGTGAGGTTGCATAAAAGTAGTAGACTAATTTGTTTGGTGGTGATATTTTGTAGAGGAATTGCCTCTAGACGACAAAACTGGAATGGAAACACTACGTTCTGGTATAGGTAAGCTAGATGAAATAAGTGGATTCATGGTTACCTAAAGTCTGCACAGTTGGAGTATTACTGGATGAGATAATAGGTAGATGTATGCTTATGTTATGATGACTAGTTTTGGAGAATCCTTGTAAGTGAAATGGAAATACATTCTTCTCAAACTTAACACGTCGTGAAGCATATAACCTATTGGTTTCATGATGTAGACAACAATAACCTTTTTTATTTGAACTATAACCTAAGAAAATGCATGGTAAAGAGCGATTATCTAATTTATTGTATTTATACTCCCATAAATTTGGATAACAAAGGAATCTAAACGTGCGTAGAAAGTTATAATTTAGATCGAATTTATAAATAAGAGAATACGGATTAGTATAATCTTAGAAGATGGCCTACGATTAATCAAATAAACAACAGTATAAAGGGCATTGACCCAACAATCAAGTGGAATATAAGCATTTTACATAGGAGCAATGCCAGTTTTAACAATGTGTCGATGCCGTCTCTCAACAAATCCATTTTGTTGAGGAGTATGCGGATATGGGAAACGCTATATAATACCTTCTGAAGTGAGAAAAAAATTTAAACTATTTTTTCTCGTCCGTTATCGGACTGAAATATTTTTATACGACCAATTTAATTGATTATCTACTTGTTTTTTAAAATTGATAAAGACTCTAAGTGCATCATACTTTTGAAAGAGTGGGTAAAACCATATAAATCGAGACAATACATCAACAAATATAATGTAATATCGATAGTCATAAGTAGAGGCTACTGGAGAAGGTCCCCAAATTTCTGAAATTATCAAATCCAAAGGTCCGTTGTAATGGGATAAACTTGAAGAAATGTAGAATCAGTAACAAGAAGCGAATAACCATTAATTGTAATTTTAACAGTGTATAGCATAGGATGTCCGAGCCTCTTATGCAATACATTAAGTGAAGTTCTTTCGCCAACTAAAGTTGTGTAAGGAGGTGATAGAAAAATAAGATCAAAATGATATAAGTCCTCATTTATCTATTGTTCTCGTTTCCTGATCCTTCGCAACAAAGTAATTAAGATGGAATAAAAATAAATTATTATCAAGAGAAAATTGAGATACAAATAATGAGTTGCTAGAGATGTTAGGGATATGTAATATATTTTTTAGTAAAAATTGGCGAGATTGGGTAGAAAGAGTACCATTTCCAATATGTTATATGGGAAGGGAGGATCCTTTTCAAACACGAAATCCATCTGATCCGGTGTCATCATGATGAATATATGACTGTTGTAGGTCATTAGTAACATGGTTGGTTGCACAGCTATCCGGAAGCCAGGAATGAGATGTTGAGGTAAAATAGGTTGTAGGCTAAGCGTAGCTAAAAAGTTTTAGAAGAATGATTATAGCGACCATATTTTTGGCATGAAGAGTTAGATGAACGAGGAGGTTGTGGTGAGTTGGACTGGTTACGCCCTTAATTGGATGGAAGAGGTGATGTAACCGACTGTGAACGTTAATTTCGAGACCATTGATTGTAATTACTATCATTGTTGTGACAGTATTACACGTTATGAGCTTGTGGAGTAATATGATCAGTTGGTAAGGCACAGACTTTGTGTGAATCACGTATTGTCTCAAAGGCAATGAGATGAGCTTAAAATTCATTTATGTCGATGTCATTAACGCGAGAAGTTAAGGACGGAATGACGGGATCATAGGCTGCATCAAAACCACCCAATATTAGTTGTTGTATCTCAATTCATGAATTACATTACCTACGGCTGCAAGATTGTCGGTATGTTTTTTTTATTTTGAGAAATTAAGTCTCCATTGAAAGGTTTCCATTACGAATATGTTGTAGTTCTTTTTTCAATTGTGTTACATGTGCTCGAGATTTAGGCAAAAGTTTCTTTTTGAGGGAAACCCAAATTGCCCGAGAAGATGTGATACCAACAACGTGGGAAAGTACTACTAGAGCGAGCGAAGATATGAGCCAAACTATTAGAGCGTAATCTTGGCAAATCCAGTGAGTGTAGTCGGGATTTGCAAATTTTTCGGGTAGAGTCTGTGATGGGAAAACTAAGGTACCATCAACGTAATCTTCAGGGGAATAGCCACGCAAAAGGGGTAAGATCTGTGTCTTTCATAGAAGGTGGTTATTCGAGTCTAATTTGACATCAAGTGAAGTAGTCATGATCTTAAATTGTAATGGCGGAAGAGTGGAAGATGATGGCTCAATGGTGTTGTCAGTACTGGGAGTTATATTGATTGAAAAAGAAAAAACAATGCAAGTAAGGAAAAGAAGATTAAAGCGTATCAGATTGAAAACCCGATAATCACATATACTGACAAATAGATTGAATGGAAAGATAATTCTTCTCACTGAATGAACATGAGAAGGAGCAATTTTATTTACACAATATTCTTAAATAAAAATCAATCAACATTGATTGGGAATAATTCTTACCGGTTATAATATATCTACAACCTATTTAAACATTGTTTTATTGTTGAATGAGAATATATACCCAAACAGTTACTTTTTTATACATGGTATTTGCATTGGCTGAATCAAATCATCCATCTCTTGGTTTGATTCAATTGATGCTTCAATAGAATTGAAGTAGATAATTTGGTACACTAATTCATTTTGAAGTAGAATCCTACTTCACATAGCCCTTGCTTTAACAAGAGCTGAATTTCTTCATCCTGAGATAGCTTTGAGATAAAAGAAGAGGACCATCAAAATAATTTCAACTGCTCTGAATCATTCATATCTTGTCAACTTTCGGTGTGCCAAAAATTACATCTGGACCAAAAGTTTTTAATAACATCTTGTGCATATTCAAAATGGAATATCTCAGGTATATCATAGATATATTGTGCAGTAAATTAAAGAAAAAATGGGCCTCGAACGCTATATAAACGATGTTACCAGAGTTTCAATAGGGAGGAACATGGATTTTTTTAATATGCAAACGTACTAGGTTTTTCATTTAAAACCCCCAACCCCTTAATTATTTCAATTCTTAATAAAACAGAAGTGTAGTACAACTCGAGATAACTTTGTTCGATGCACTCAAGTCCATGTGTTGAAGAGAAACTCTTATCAGATTTCATTGTGTTAATTCTTGTTGTCTAGGCTCTCACGTGCCTAATCAAGTATTTCGAATGAAACAATGTCATCTGAAAGGGTTAATTGCTTACCTCCTTTACCTCTATCACAATTTTCAACAATGACTTAGATTGTTTAGATTTATATAACTATTATTTTTAGAGAACGTGGCACAAAAAAGTTGAACCCTTAAAGTTTTTTCCCTCAGCCACAATGATTGATTCAACATTTATCAAATCATCTTGCCCATATTGTTTTAACGGGAAAACCTCTTTGTCGGAGTTGTTAGTTGGTCTCAACGACCTCCTTTACCAGCTCCTATAATGAATGGGCATCCTTCTCAACTTACGGTCACTCTGATACTTACGGATAGAACTTGAATTCTCGGTATCCTTTATTGATGATCAATGAATGGATATCCAAATCTTATAGGTTCTGGGAGACACTTGCTAATTAATGCTGGAAGAACTTTTTCATCGTCGCAAAACTCTAGCATCTCAAATCAGATTGGTGATTATCTTCGTTTGGTACTACTACCTGTGAAATTGCTGACGGGCAAGCGTTAAGAGTTGTGTTTGGTAATCATTAAAAAGACACCACTACAAAGATGAAAGAAATAACAACAACAATTGATTTGGGTAGTTTTCAAATTTGAATGAAGTCGATGAAAATATGTTGCTGACCCATAATTTTTATTTTTTACTTAGACTGGGTGTGTTCTCAAGCTTTTCTAAAGTTAAAAAACACGTCTAACTAGAGAACGCCCTCGGTCCAATACTTGTTCCTTATTTGTATCATGGAAGTATATTGGTTATGCGGAAAAACGCATAACCATTATATATTTCATTGTAAATATATTATTGGATAAAGATATAGTTAAATAATATATTTAATTATTTTATTTAAAAAATATATAATAGTTATACATTTTTAGATATTTATATATATATATATTTTATTTGATAAAAATAGGATCTATTAACCTGGTGAATTGGGGGATGAAAAATAATAGTTTGGGGATACTTATTTATATCCTTCCAGTAGAAATGGTTACGGGATTCCAAATGGTGAGTAAAAAAACATATATACCCTTTCACTAAACTTAAACCTAGTTAAACTATTTTTTTTCTCCTTCTCCTTCTTCTTTTCCTATTCCCTTTCCTTTTTCTTCTCCATCTACTCGGTCAGTTCAATAACAATGATTAAACCTACTCAAGTTTTACGATCAAAGCATTCAGCTATTAGGTCTCAATTGAAGGGAGAGGAAAAGATTGAGAATGAAGAACGCGAAGAACGCCAAGTTATTCAAATCGATTCGCCCAATGATTATGAGGATATGGCTCTCGATCAACTTCAAAAGGCCCAAATAAGGTAAGTTACATCAAAATTTTAGGGTTTTACTGCTTAAGTTGAAGAATACACATAAAAAAAAATCTAGGGTTTTCTGTTACGATGCATAATCGGTAGATATCAAGTTGATTTTATCTTCGATTATGCCTCGAGTTCTTTATTTTTGAAGAACATCATCCTTAATCGGTAGATCGAATTTCTTTTTATCTACCGATATGACTTGTATTTTCTTTATGTAACAATATTTGAAATAATCGGTAGATATAAATCGGTTTATATACCAATTATGTATTGTGTTTTACGATAAACAAATTTTATGGCTAAAATCTAATAGGTAGTTGTTAGTAATCGTGGTTTATCTACCGATTATAGTTGCTTCAACAACTAAAATTTTGTCAAAAATTAATGCATAATCAGTAGTTAAATAGTCAACCCCTTATAATCAGAAGGTTTTAAGGAACCTGACCTACAGATTATGAGCAATCGGTAGTTGTTTTATAATTTTGTCTAACGATTATGATTACATTCAGTATTGGAATAATTTGATTAGTTGGTTACTAGATCTTTATATATATTCTCACATGCAAGGTTTTGTAATTAAATTCTTGAATATTTTTTTTATCATGTTTGATGTGATTTTTTTCATTTTCTAATAGATATTGTGTAGTTAGTTAATGATTCAAGAGGTCCCATTCCCATATATGAACATTTGTTGGCTATTATCGGTTATTAGGTTTTCAATTCATCTATGGTTTTGTTTATGAAGGTATGTTTACTTTAAAATTAGATATTGTGTTTTATCTAATGTAGAAATCTCTCTTATGTGCTTACAACTTGTTGTGTACTTTTTTTTTATTTAGGAATAAGAAGGGAAAGGAAAAGACTACTCATCCTTCAAAACATCTTCCCAAAATATATAGACCAGTAACTCCAAAAGAGCTTCTAAATATGATGGCCAATGATCCAGAATTTCTAAGTTGGGAAAACGATCCAGAGAATCCTTGGAACAGTCTTGACAATCCCCTTAACTACATTGAATCAGAGGAAAAAGTAGATGATTTTGATCCGAGATTCTTTTTTAGGGAATGCAGTTTTGAAGTGTAAACCCATATTACAATGAAGCTGGTGACTACATAGGTCCACCTGAGTAGCTAAAAGAAAAAGTTGATGACAACAAGAAAGGAGGAGATGATGAGTCTAAGTGGAAGAAGAGAAGAGTAAAAATTGGTGTTAAGAAGACGAGAGTAATAAGAAGTGGGAAAGTTTGATGAGATCAATGAGATTGATCCCTTTGAATGTCTATGTTGTTTTTTATTTCGTTGTTGCTAGGTGTTTTAAAATATTTTGAAAAGTATTATGTAATAAGGATGAATCGGTTTCTTTCAGTTTGGACAATATTATGTTAACTTTTTTAAGTTTACTTCATTATCAACTTTCATTTTAGTTCACCTCAGTCGTTAGTATAGTTTAGAAAAGTATCAGACCCCTCATATAAAACATGATCAACCGCAGCAACGATCTCCTAAAAAAAGGCAGCCTTCTATAATCGGTAATGCGTGGTTATCATTATCAACCGACTGTTCCACAATCGGAGGTTTAAGTTTTTATACAACTACCGATTATATGGTAATCGGTAGAAAAACATAACCAACTTACTAATCAAGTCAGGTTCTGAACCTGAAAGTCAGTATAATCAGTAGATAATTGTAGTTACTTTCTATCGATTATGACTATAGAAAAATTAGAAATATTATAAGGTTGGAAAATTTTATATTTGAGGCTACTTTCACAATCACTAAATATTAGATCTGCCAAAACTACCGATTGTGAGAGTGATAAAAATCGAAAAAAAATTCACTTTGGAAAAATTTATATCTAGGGCTACTTTATAGTTGGTAGATATTTAAGTTCACTAAATTACCGATTATGTAAGAAGAAAAAATTTTCAAAATTTGTAAAAAAAAAACAATTTAAGGCTTATTGGATAATCGGTAGTAACCGATTCTATCGAAACTACCGATTATGATGAATTTTGTGACAACGTGTAACCATAATGTATAATAGTTATACATTATTAGATAAAATTCCTATTGTCTAATGGTTATACATTTTATGCTTCTCAAACGTGTAACAATTATATGTCTACAATCCTTTTCTCAGCGGGATTTTCTATAAACAACAAATCAAGGTGAAAAGAAAGGAATTAGGTGAAGGTTTTAGGCTTGAGAAAAGGTTGTGAACCTTATGTTTTTTTGTTAAGTTTTACTCAAAATACAATGGCAACATGTCAATTGATAAAATAAAAGATATACATCAAAGCCATTTAATCTGGTCAGTTTACATATAATAAGGTTTACACCATCAACCGACACGTATCTGTACCGGTTGATACTGACACATGTTAGTTTATTAGTATCTTTTTTTTAGTTCGTATCGGTCGGTATAATGTTATATCAGTTTGTATCGCTCTGATATAGGCGGATCAGTATGATAGAAGCAAAATCAAAACATGTTATTGTTAAGTTTTGCATAATTTGTTATTTTTTCATTTGATGAGTTAATATTTTCCATATTATTATTATGACCAATGTATATAATGGGATATGTTTAATCATTTTCATGTAATAAGTTATTTGAATTACAATATTTTTTGGGTTCGATTTTAAATTTAATCTGGTGGATAGCAGTGTTGTGGGAGATGAAATGCGCAATTTTTTTGCATGAGGATAATGCACAATCCGAAATTCATTCACTAAAAATTTAGCGTCTTATTAATTTTCATTTGGCTGCCACAAATAAAAAAAGGTGACACAATGTAGTGTAGTATAACTAAGTTAAGGGATTTTTCCCCGTATATTAAATGTATTTAAATATTTGTTGTACGAAAATTTAATACGATAAAGGCAACCACCACCTTAATTAGATAAAATTCTTATAGGGTGTTTGGTTACACCTTGAAAAGTTAAGTCGAAAAGTCATAAGTTAGTTTGGAAAATACAATTTCAGAATGGAAACTAGAAACAAAAAAAAAATTGTGAAGCAAAATATTTTTATTTCTAACTTTGTGATTGATTTTTAATTCTGAAAAATCATTTATGCTTCTAATATCCATATACCCTAGATACCACTGTATCAACTCCAGTTACAATCAGTATCGTTCAGTACCAGTCTAGTTAGAAAATTCACGCATTCTTGACGAATTATACGTGATTATTCGGGAACTACGTGTTTCCGCGTAAAACCGTCGTCAAATTGTAACACCAACCTAGGAATACGTTTTTTTCACACTAGACGATTTGTTCACGACTTTCCTGAATTCTGAACGGATTCTTGAATTAACTTCGTCTAGTGGATCCACTAATTTAGTTTGTCATATTCAACGTTTCAAACAATGTTTCATCAACTTATACTAAATCACCGATAGAAAATGGACAAATTAATTTAATTACCTTTATACCTTGTTATATAACATAAAGATCCATGTTAGAATTATATGTTTAATTTATGTGTTAATAATATAATTTTATTTATTTTTTTATCTAAAAGAGAAAAATTATTAAAGCTTATTGAGTATCAAGATCACATTATCTTTCAAAATAATCACTAATCCAAAAAGAAAATTGTAAATGTTCCTCAAGATGTAATTTTTGTCTCCTGATTTTTTTTCGAAATAACATCACATATCGCATTGCCATCTCTTCTAACATAAGAGATAAAGTCGTACTCAAACTTAGTGAGCAAGTGTTTTATTTCTTAGATGATCTTCCTATTTTCCCATCTAACTAGTCAAATAGTATTGACTTCCTGAACCACCATCTCAGCATCAGCTTCAATACGTATTCTTCAAATATTTAGAAATATCGCCCAAATAAGTGCTTCTCTCATGTTCCAACTTTCTCCAGCTTTAGGGTCCAAAATTACATATATATATATATATCTATATTTTTTTTTTCTTTTGACACATTTGCAAGTGCAGGATTATATAATACCATTCTGGTACCCAACTGATGTGTATCATAGCACGTCAAAATTATATTCACTTTGTCAATTATAAAAAAAATGGATTAAGTATATGGTAAGAAAGATTCGTTCCATAGGAGGCTATTGTTGTTATTCAATTTTGATTTATTAACTAACAACAGGGGATTTTTCAGAATTTATGAAAGTAATAAAAGCTAAAACAAAAGGAAAGTAAATATTTGAAAGTAATCAAGAGTTGAGAATATATTGGTTAAGGGATTGTATCATTCACAAATATGTATTTGTATCAATAACTATAATTGATATTTAACATGTCATTGTCAAAAACCCTAGAATACCTTGATCGCAAGAATATCCCATTTATTTCCAAGTTCATCACAAACACATTAAAAGATATGAATATGAATTCTACCTAGAGAACAACCCAACGTGTAAACAAGTTTAATTCCCCATGAGCATTAGGTTTTGTGAAATAAGGTTAATCAATATAATTCAACGTAGAAAATGCACTAATTTAATTTAACAAAGGTTATGATTCATATGTGATTGCTAGGATGTATCACTACAGGTAACAACCACACTTATGCTACTTGAAATCAGAATTCGTCAACTTTTACGTATTGAAAACCCTAATTTAGCTTTAGATATGAAAACAAGTTAAATTGATTCCGGACTCAACCAACGAAGTGTTCAAATCATACAAAAGTTATAAACAATGAACCACAAACGACAAATATTGAGACAAAACTATTATATTAATCAAATACCATGTTTGAGAAATCAACTTCAATGTTTAACCAATAATATGTATTTAGCTACTCATAGCTATGGAGTTCATACACATATTAAAATAAAGAAGAAGATAAAAATATTACAAACCTTAGATGCGTGAAAAAGAATGGCGGCTCCTTGCTCCCAAAAATCAGATGTAAAAGTTGTGTAGAAGAGCCTCTCCTATTGTAGATATTCTCATAGACCCCTAATTTGTAGAAAATCTAGGTTTCCATATCCAAGTCAAAATCCTAGGCTTAACCACTCTAATCTCGACCAGGCTCATCTCTTGGCCACAAAATCAGTAAAAGCCATAACTTCTCATCCCAAAACAAATTTTAAACAAGGCGAACAAAGCAGCTAAGCTTGTCAGTTCCGAGAGACTGACGGACTACTTCAATCTTTCACATCATTTTATTTGAAGAGTTTCATCAAACAATTTAGGTGCGTTACTGTGAGTAATTTAGGCATGGATTTCTTGCCAATTCAAATAGTCAATTCCTTCCCTGCAATCCTAATCATACATGTAGCATTCAATTACAAAATTATATTATTTTAACCCATTACTTCAAATAATGACAGACTTTCTTGTCTTGTAATCAACCATCAAATCCATCTACTATGTTCAGTAGTACCCAATTTTGTGACCAACATTACATTTGGATCCCAGAAAGTTCAATATTAGAGTTTGGTATATAGGACCGTAGTTGACCATATTGACAGTTACAAAATAATGTTAAATACGAAAATGACCAAATTAATAATAGATTTCATTTTATTTATTAACCCGACTATTATACTATCTGTTAGACATGTGTATGGGTAAAAATTTCGCATGAAAGAACGACTCAGATAATACAAGCGTGTCTTCTCGTGTTTTCCCTATTTTGATCTTTATATAATTACATCCATTCTTCGTTTATTGCTTCAAATGTGAACCAAAACAATAAAAGTCACACCGAGTTGTTAATGGAGTCTTCATTATTAATGAAGATATATTATTTTATATTGATATTGGTTTTAAATTTCAAGTTGAAATGAAACTTTGAGGACCAAAAGGCCGACCTGTAACTAGACTTGAAATAGTTAAACAAGTACACGCTATTCTATTGTTTCTGTTTGTTCATTCTAAACTTACTATCAATCCTGATCATTTTGCACAGCTGAGTTGATGGGTCAAAATTTACTTCCTTTCTTCATATTTATATTCATTACCTTGTTTTTGTTGAATTCATTATCAAGATATGGAATTTTCTTGTGAATTGGATACTAATTTGTCTGTATTTTATTGGGTTTTTCTTATAATTTTTCCAAACTTTGTCCCAAATTGTGTTGAACCCTATAAATAAAATAAGTTCTTAAACTTGTAATGTACATTGGTTCATAAAGTTTAATGGGTTAGGTCGTAATTGCATAGAAAATGCACCAATTTTTGTTGTTGGTTGTATTTCTTGAAGCATCAAAAAGGAGTTCAGTAATGAGGTTGGATCTGTAATTGCAGCCCTCCGGGGGTTTAGTCTACTCGTATTCTGTCACAAGAAAAGAAGATCAAGTAGAAATAATGTTCAACCTGAACTCAAGTCAAGTGTTTTACTACTCGATTTTCTATAGTTTAGATTGGTATCCCATTTCTTATTCATACGCCATGATAGTTGAGTAGAACACAATATGCTTTAGTTGTGGTGATTGTGAATATTGAACTCTATTTGTTCGTGGAAATGTCTAAGAGAAAAATAATCTAGCCCATTAGATTCCATCTATTCTCACCCGTTGGATTGTATTAGATAGATTTTTAGTTGCACGTGCCAGTCGTGTGCTAACGTAATTGATGTGTTAACTAAATACAAATTAGTTAAAATTAAAATTATTTTGGTAACGGTCAAGACGATCAACTATGGTCCTGGATACCAAACTCTAATATTGAACTTTTTGGGACCTAAACGTAACTTTGGTTACAAAATTGGGTATTAAAGTCTAAATAACCCTTAGTTCTATTAACATCACTAGGCACTGTATTTAAATCTTGACCTGCAATGTTGATATGATTAGAACTAAAACTCTGAATATGTAAATTTATTCTCGAAACAATATTAGCAGGGCTAAGAGTTTTTCCTTTTAAATATATGTTCACATCTTTCTTTCCAGATAATCCAACAACCCACCAGAAGAGTGATTATCCATTTTTTTTGTTCTTTATATGAACTATTGTCGAGTCCATTAAACCAAGAAACAATCCATGAACTTACAAATTCACAGCTCTCATGTAATCCATCTATGTTGATGCTTATAGTCACCCAAACCTTTATGGCATGATTACAAGTGATCAAGGGATGAAACAAAGATTCTTCAGTATAACCACATATATTACAGTGGGTTTCATCACTTTATTGAACTGAGAAATCCTTACTATAGTGGGTATAATTTTTTTCAAGCATTTACATATGAAAAGTTTAACTCGATGAGAAGTAATTTTATTTTCCATAGTTGTTTCCAAACACCTTTGAGTATATGATCCATAACAACAAGGGAATTCACTTTTATTTCAGCTATAATATCATAGGCACTCTTGACACTGAATATACCATCTCTATTTGGTTTCTGTTTTATGGAGTCTTCTTTAGTGTGAGAAATCTGCATATTTATGATTTTCTCAACAATTCTACTATTAAAAGAGAATTCAAAAGATTTAAATTCTAACAATTTGACTAAGGAACCATAACTTCACTAACAAAAACAAATTGCAAATAAGGACAAGATGGAACTTGAACCTGTTCTAAACCAACAATCCACTTTGTCTACCCAGATTTTAGTTTTCCTACCATTGTTAATTTTCATGCAATAATTCTTCTGCAATATACTACGACCCAACTCCACACCTTTCCAAAACCATGAATAATTGTTTTTCTTTGCAGTGATATGAATGAACTCATCATTTTTGAAGTATTTGGCCTTTTGAACTTTAACCCATAGTTTTTCAGATTGATGGAATATTCTCCATACCAGTTTTGTTAATAAAACATGATCTAGAATCTCCATATCTCTGTAGCCAAGACCACCCAAATTTCTAAACATACAAAGATAAACGATTGTTCTGAGCAATAAGATTTGCTTCTCTATCGGACTTTTGCCCCCATCAAAAACTTCTCTGATGAGAATCCAACTTATTGATAAGTTATTTATGTATTTTGAAAGTGCTCATTTGGTATAGCGGTACAAAACTGAGAACTGGCGCCTTGACCATTGTAGACCTGCTAGAGTGGTTCATGCACTTAAACTGCCAGTTGGCTAATCTCCTTTCAAAATCTTGGTTAACTTCTTCAAAAGAATATATTTTTGACCTCCCAATTAGTAATGTAGAGCCTAAGTATTTTTTTTTTATATCCATATACTCCAGTCCCAAAATTTGTTTTAGAGTATCACAAACATCAGGCCTAAGTTTATTATTGAAGAGTGTAAAGGATTTGTCAAAATTAATAACCTAAACAGATTGTGAACTAAAATCATATTTACTTGTAGAAGAATAGTATTACTGGTTAAATTTGCATGAGTAAAAATGAGGCAATCATTTGTAAAGAGCATGTAATTAAATGGTGGAGTTCCTCTTGGAACATGAATACCTTTAATAGATTTGTTGTTGTGAGCATGTGTCACAGTTCTTGACAACAATTTCATGGCAAGAATAAACAGATAAGGTGACAAAGGGTCACCTTGTCTAATGCCTCTAGTTAGATGAAATTCCATGCATGGTGAAACATTAAGAAGTACATATAAAGAAGTAGTTTGTATGCATTGATGAATTAGTTGATACCAATCATCTGAAAAAACAAAGCTTTCTAAGATTAATGTTAGAAAATTACATTCTAGCCTATCAAAGGCTCTTGACATGTCAACTTAAAGACTCAACCATCCATTTTCACCCTTTTTTTCCTTTATTGAATAAATAAGTTCATGAGCAATGATTGTATTGTCCTTGATCAAATATTTCAGAGACATAAACAAATTAGTACGAGGAGACTATTTTTCCATCAGAGGCTTCATCCTGTTCACTAATTTTTTTGATATAAGTTTATAAGAAACATTGCACAATCCTGTAGGCCGAAAATCAGTTGGATTATAAGGTTTTTTCTTCTTAGGGATAAAACTGATATAGGTTTTATTCATGTGTTTAAGAATATATTTACTGATGAAAAATTGATTAACCATATCACTATATTCTTACCAACAATATCCCATTATGACTCACAAAAGCCAGCTTGAAACCCTTCTAGTCTTAGAACATACCAATTCTTCATGCTTCTAAGAGTCGCATGCATCTCATCATCTGTAAGTGGGAGCTATATAAGTTTTTTTTATCTCCAGACACAATAAGTATGAAGAATATTGTAATATTTTTCTTCAATACTGAGATTAGAAAAATACTTATTTCTTGAAAATAATTGGTGAGAAGGTTAGAAATACCGTCTCTAGTGTGTATCCAGGTACTATTCTTATATCTCAAGTTGTTGTTTTTTTATGTTTATAAGAGTATGAAAATATTTTGTGTTATTATCCATATCTTTAATGAACTTTTCTCTTGACCCTTTTTTTTTTTTTGAAAACCTAACTGAATTGAGAATGAGGTTGTGGTTGAATAAAAGAAAACTACTTCTGAAGATTGTTAATGTTCTGATTAACGTCATAAAATTGGTTCATGTTCCTTTTGGAAATGGATATTTTGGTAAATTAAATCCTATTGGATAATTTGAAAGCTGCAGATCCACTAACATGAGTATCCCAAGCTTTAGCAATTTCAATAGCACAACTTTTATCATAGAGCCAGGTGAGAAATTTTTTAATGGTTTCCATAAATTTGGATGGTTATAATCTGAAATAAACATTATGAGAGTATGATAACTCCTAATCTGATTAAGATAAAGAAGATTAGAAGCATGAAAGGAAATATTCCAATCAATATTTACCATAGCCATATTTATTTTTGACCACTTCTTACCAGTACCTATGTTGTTACTAGCCCAAGTATGACCATTCCCAATAAACCCAATATCTTCTAAGCCAACTTCATTATATGTAGAACTAAACCAGCCATCTGAAGAAGAAGAAACATGCTGACAATTATCTAACATATGAAAATTAAGATCTCCAAGAAGAACCCATGGATGACATATACTCTGACCCAACTCATTGATGAATTCCCACTGACTTTTCTTATTAACATAAAAACAATAACCATACAAGACAGGAGCCATTTTGGCTTGCTAGGGTCATCCTAAATGAGAGTGTGAATCATATTGCTTCCAGAACTGATTACCTCACAGGATAAACTATCTTTCCCCATAAGAACAAGACCCCCAAATAACCTTGGGCCATAAAACTTTAATGTCTGGGTACTGAAAAGAAGTCAACAATGGATTTATCTTTATTTCTTCTAATTTGGTCTCACATAAGAAAATAATGTCATGGTTTGATTTACAACAAGATCTTTCAAATAATTTATAGTTGTTGTGGATTTAAATCCCTAAACATTCCAAGATAAAGCTTTCATATTGCACCTATGAGAATTTAAAGAAATACAACTAAAATGAAAATGTCAGTACTCTAAATTTTATAAGTTTACTTTATGCTCTAAATTCAAAACCAAAGATGTAAGGTTATAGGAGTGGGGATGACAAGTATTAAGAGTAATGCAATGTCTAAGTGAAAATTTATGTTTACTTGGCACTGTTTTTGAAACTAAATCACATGAGTAATGTGCAATAACAAATATAAAATGTTCTTGGATGTTTTGAAAATATATAGGAAAAGTAGAGATTACCTGAGTAGAAGGATCCTCTTGATGAACTGGAGAGTTCTCCCTAGTGTTTGTCTCAACTTTCCCAGTTGCATCCATTTCAACATCTTCTATATGCACATTACAGTATCATGTTGTTAGTACCTAAAAAATTGCTCATAGGCAAAATAATGTACTGTAGAAGTACTTTTCTTTAGATTCAGAAATCAAAATCGTACAGGACAAGCCTAAACCACGGAAGTAGTCGTTCCGTCCTGTTTCGGTTACAAGGAGAGAAGATTGGTTGATATTAGGGGAGGGAAGCAGAGAAAGTTAAGGAAATTGCAGGGGTATTTAATTGTGTATGAAGGTATGAACTATAGAGAATAACAGAGCTTTTGAGAATGAGCAACTTGTTCTATCATCCGAATAGGCTAGTAGCCTATTTATAGTCATTAAGAATACACACTGCTTTCCTTGTAAGTAGTGTAGGTAGTGAAGGAGTGGAGAAATGTAGACTGTGTGGATAATGGTATAACCGCCCGTTATGTTTGGGAAGTTTCTGGAAACCATTACTCTACCATCTCTTCAACTGTCATAACCGTCACCACTACTTGTAACTTTCCTATCATGGGGTGTTGCCACACCGCATGTTGTTATAACCACCATACCAAAACCCCATGATGAATCTCCCATGTAATATGTTTTAATTTCTCGTAGGAGTTAGTGGAGTCATGGACTCAAAGTTTGTGAGTAATTTGAGAGTTTGTCGAAGATAATGCTATTACGTCAACTTAGCATGGCAATGTCATATTTAT
This sequence comes from Papaver californicum, assembly GCA_023531435.1. NCBI lineage: Eukaryota > Viridiplantae > Streptophyta > Magnoliopsida > Ranunculales > Papaveraceae > Papaver > Papaver californicum. The sequence goes on along the minus strand of JAJJMC010022104.1, from coordinate 1,177,164 downwards.
GACATGTTTGCAACATTCAATTTGTGCTAGCGACAATGGCGCATATAAGTGTTATAGGCGCGATTGAGGTGTTGATACCACATGCTAGTGTCGTGGCTATAGACTATATGATAGCACTAGCAAAGAAGGATGATGCTGACACGAGCACGTAAGAGATGTCGCTGGCACGAGCAGGCAAGGATGGCTCTGGCATAATTAGGATGGAGCTAGCGCAGCAGGTGAGGGGAGAATGGCGCTAGCGCTAGCGCTATTGCCAGCGTCGCTGGTATTGGTGTATGCGCTAGTGCATTAGGAGCATGGCTAGGGATTCCTAGTTTTGTAGCTATTGCCTATGCGCTGTTATCGTTGGCACTTGCTAATGCCGCGACCATAGCCATTACCTGCTTAGGGCTTCTCGGTCACATGAGATTTAGTGATGACATTATGCTTGGATTTTATGTAGTGCATACAGAACATATTCAAGGACCCGTGGAAGTGTGCGACTTGAGATGATGTTCGATGCGACTCTGCATTTAGATGGTATACATATATTCAACATTTTCGTTCATAAATGGCATAACATCCATTTCGAATGTTCGCTGTTTTGTATAATCAGTGTGTTCTGACTAATGCGGATAGTTTGCATGGATGCACATGAAATAATGACCCATGAGCTGAATACGCATTCTCAATTATTTTGCGAAATATAAGATAGAAGTATGTATTCATAATTCTGATGCCGCGTCAGGAATTTATACATACTTATTTCATGCTTCTGCAGTTGGGGAAAAGTGATATTTACAATTTTCTCCCTTGTTAAAAATCCACCATCAACACATCTGAAGTTAACTCACCATTTTCATTGATGTTCAAGCCGTGTTTGGCTAGGAAATGACCAGTAAGAGAAGAAGTTTTATTTATGGGATTTTCCTGCTGGCTTCTAGACCTTTTAGTCTTTCTGGCTTCCTCGGGCTCAATAGTATCCTGATCAGCAATTGAAGAATTTGTGTTGTTAGTGTTCTTCTCAGAATCTTCCATATTATTCTTTTCATCACTAATGTTTAACTCATTGAAGTAATCTTCAAATTCATCTTTTGTCATGGCTTGTACCATCAATTCTTCAGCCACATCAACATAAATATCCTTATTATGATCCACAATATAACACTGGTTACATAGACTATGAGGTTGCTTCTCCCAATGGTATCTAACCAAGTGGCACCTCATGTAACAATAAACCAGTCCCCTCTCTTCAAAGGCTTGCAGAACTCCATTTCCACTATGGCGTTGACCATATTCTCATACATTGGTTTACAATTCTTAGGTTAAGTGGAGATTTTCCTGCCTAAAATCAGCTAAGGCCTCATTAATCACAACTTCATATTGGTGTTCAAGAAGAAGATTTTGAACTTTACATTCCATTCCATTCATGATGTGTAAAACTCCATTATTCAATTGGTGTACTAGTTGTATATTTTTGTAAGAGTGGAAGACAACCCTTAATGTTCCATGGAGATTTTTTAATGATTTCATCATGTTTTTATTCAGAGGTTAGTTTAAAAATAAAAAAAATTCTTCCCGTAGCCTTAATCTCCTTCTTTTTGTTTTTTTTCTAGGGGAGATTGATTTCATGTCTGAAATTTTTACTCTCAATAAAATCTAAGAGCTTCCACAGTCATAAGATGAACAAATAGCAAAACCAAAAAGAAAATACCAAAAAATTTGTTCTTAGTCCATGTGAAGCGCAACGGTAGAAGAGCAAAATATAGTCAAGTCCAAGAATGACTCGACGCTTGAACTTGGGCGCAGGTGTAGGAACACGTCTCTTTTCTGGGCGTTTGATTAAACAAACGCTTCGTTTGGGCGTACGTTTTCACGTACGCTTGATGAGAAGTGTTAGGTTACTCATACGCTTGATAACAGGCGTATGAATGGATTAGCGTACAATTGAGAGGCGTGCATATGATTTAACTCCCCATCATGCGTTAAGTCACCAAAACTATAAACTATTAAAACAATTGAGAGGCGGTCACCAAACTTAACACATCAAGACAGGCGTACGTATACCTATACGTCTAGTGGGGCGCCCTTCTAAATAAACGCCCACTACAGGCGTATTCTTTTCAGTGCGCCAGATAATGAGATATCAGCTTATTTTTACGCCTACCACGAAACATACTCTTACGTTAATGCCTACTATTAAATGTTGGATTACGCATGTGCTCCACCAAATTTGGGTTTAGTCTGGATTTCAGACCAAATTTGGTCCCAAGCCCTAAAAAAACTCGACTATAACCAAATATAGTCGTCCCACTATCATTGGTTTTGGGCTGATCAAAGAGTAAATATAGGTTTGGTCCAGGTTATACTCGCATGACTGTGGACGCTCTAAGGACATGATTTTAACAATAAACTATTAAACCAATCATCTGCTGCTTCACCTAAAGCCTTAGAAGAACCTACAATTTTACGAGTATATTTAGAAAAAAAATTTCTTATGCTTGTAATTTCAATTTGAGTAGTTATACCAACTACTTGATTGCTACAACTCAAGGCTATGTGTATACAGATGTAATGAGGCTTACTGAATTGAGAAAAGTAGTTACTAGCCCTATGAGCAGAATAAAGATATTTATTATGTATATTTGAGGAATAGTAACCAAAAATGGTTGGAGAGGATATATTTTGTTCCTCTAAATGTAAAAAGGAGTTGCTGATGTTGAGGAAGAAAATAGGAATTTGATTAGAGAATCTCTGAGTGAAAGGAGCTAATTGTGGAAAAAAAATAACAGATCCTAAAATCTCGGTTGCAAATGGGGGGATGGCAATTTTTTTAAAATGATTGTAAGGATAGAGATGACTCGGTTGAATCAACACAATATCAAAAACTTGATTATGAACATGACAATGATAAGTAAACTTCGACAAACTTTGGAAGACCATCATGGAAGTGATGGTTTGCAATACTGCTGGATGAGATAATACTGTCAATAAGAAAGTAAGCAAACAACTTACCATGGTCCAAAACTGTATACTCTCTATTAAAATCAAGAGGTCCCGCAAACCAGAAGATTACACGTCCATAAGAAGACATCGAAAACAATAAGGAAATTACATATATAAAAGAACAAATAGAGAACATATGACGAAAAAAGTAAAAGATCAAACCTAATTAAGTAGATATTGTTAGATTTATTTTGGTTTAGCAATAAATTATGTTTTGATTTAACTGAGTTGGATTAGTGTAATCCTAATCAGAAAGTTTAAGGTTTAGATTATGTTTGAAAGATGATGTTATGTTGAAGGAAATGTGTGGAATTAATATCTCTTTGACTATTACATGTGGCATACAAGTTAATATGTGTTATTTTGGGACTGTTCTTCAACTGATGATGGTACGTTGAAGGATACTTGTCCTTGTAAAGAATATGGTGGACTCCATTCTAGCCTCTTGTTTAAATAAAGTTTACACCATCATTCAATGACATGGGGAGATAGAATTGGAAGTTTCCAAGTAGAAAAATACCCTGGTATTACTAGTTCCATTGCTCTCTATTAAACATCATATCTGTCATATAATCTAAGGTATACACCTAACTATATCTTGTTATGTAAGTGAACTATCTAGTTACAAAATAGAAGATCATAAACAAACAGTAAATTCAGCATAAAGTAAATGTTTCTAAATATGCAAAATGAAGTCTAAATCATGCATTAGTCTAAAGTAATCATGTTTAGTTGCTGAAATTCTAACATTGGTACCAGAGCTATAGGTTTAAACTTTCTACAACTAGTATATGTTCTCTTAGTAACAAGCATGTTAGATTCTGATCCTTAGAAACAAATGATGTTATATGTTGTGTTACTTCAGCAGTTCTTATGTATCTTTGATGTATAATGATATATTGCCAAAGTGATATTTTAAAGAGGAAACAGAGGTGCATATTCCTAAGTTAAATAATTGCATAGTTGTATTCTGGAGGTTGTTTGTATGACAATACCCAAAGGTAAATCATACTTATGACATCTTGAATGGAGCAAACTAATTTGCTTATATGTGGTAGGTGATAATTTTTTGAACCCAAAGGTGAAAAGGGATTGTTGTCTAATGTATATAAGTCAATTAGTTTTGTTATATGTTTTAGGACTTTAATATATCATAGTTTCGTCCAAAGATGAAGCTATATGTGTTTTAGGGAGAAAACAAATGTACAGCAAAATGGTACTTTCAAGTAGGTTCGAGAGATCAAGCTCGAACAGGACGAGCATAAACCAAGAAATGGTCGTTTATGTCCTGCTTCAATTATAAACATGGAAAGGATTTGGGTAGGTCTTAAGGGATGAAAACAAAAAAGGTTGAGAAATATCAGTAGTGTGTGAAGAAGAATCGCTAATTCTGTAGGTTTTGGTTTCTTCGGACTGATTGTGTGTCTGTCTCGTTCTGTCTTGTTTCGAATAGATGAGAATCATCTATTTACTGTTGATATTCTGGTAAGTCATGGAAGTTAGGAAGAGGTGGAGAAGTGATGATTATGGAGATTGTAGTGGGCGGTTCCCAAAAAAGTAGGGGAGACCTGTCTGACCACTACTCCTCATTCTCACAACTGCTATGTAATCGCCCATTTCTTTTTACCTTCTTGTTCTGGGGTTATGTCACCACCCACGATGTCGTAGACCTCCATACCAATACCCTAATGAGAATCCCCCCATGTTGTATTTGATATCTCGTGAAAATAGTGGAGTTATAAATCATCATGGTTTTGATTAAGTCAAGTCAAATCAAATGACCTGCTAAGTTAATGAGGTAATTACGCGACTCACTTGATTGATAACCAGACTGGTTAGTGTCGAGTCTGGGAATTTTAGTGGTCATGTACTTGTTTGAAAGTAACATGACATATTTAATATCTAAGTATTGACTTATCGTAAGTCTGAGAGGCTTTTGAGGCCAAATGTTATAAATGGCTCCTTAAGTAAAGAGGCCTGTTGAAATACATATAAGACTCAATGTAAGACCTATATTGAGAAAATAGGCGTATTTATGAGGAAAGTAACTAGCGAAGCCAATACTAGATACTTATCGCAAATAGAAGGTGTTATCTCTTTTAACGTAAAAGGCTAATGTGCTAATGTCTTGGGAGTAAGACCAATATGCAAATTTTTTGGTAAATATTGATTGGCCTAGGGCTAGGAAGCTAGCACCAAGGAGGTTTGAAGTTAGCACTTCAATTATATAGTTAGCACTGATGCTTTAACACAAATATACTTATAGCTAAGTCGTTAAATATGGCTAAGGACGTGCTAACCTTAGAGGCGCATTGGGTTTTGCTAGAAATGTATTGGATTTAGGGCAAGGGTGCCAGTACCAGGGGCGTCAGCTACAACAAGGGCGCTAGCTACAAGCAAGAGTGTTAGCCACAACAAGGGTACTAGTCACAAGCAAGGGCGTTAGACAAGGTAAGCAAGGGCGCTAGCCAAGCAAGGAAGCAAGGACGTTAGGGCCAAGGAAGGAAGCAAGGGCGTTAGCGCAACAAGGGCGCTGTCCAAGAGCGTTAGCCACAAGGGAGTTAGCCACAATGGCATTACGGCCAAGGATTATCGCTTTTGTTGCTAGAGTTAGATTTAACACTTTTAGTGCTAGGGCTTAGGTGCTAAGATAATAATATGGCTTAGGGTTAGCACAAATATACTTATAGCTAAGTCGTTAAATATGGCTAAGGACGTTCTAGCCTTAGAGGCACATTGGGTTTTGCTAGAAATGCATTGAAGCTAGGGCAAGGGTGCCAGTGCCAGGGGCGTCAGCCACGACAAGGTCGTTAGCCATAACAAGGGCGCTAGCCACAAGCAAGGGTGTTAGCCAAGGTAAGCAAGGGCGCTAGCCAACCAATAAAGCATGGGCGTTAGCGCCAAGGAAGGAAGTAAGGGCGTTAGCACAACAAGGTAACTAGCCAAGAGCGTTATTCACAAGGGCATTGCGGCCAAGTATTGGCGCTTTTGTTACTAGAGTTAGATTTAGCACTTTTGGTGCTAGAGCTTAGGTTTTAGGCTGGTAATACGTGAGATAAGGCCTTATTAGGTGTTTTTGTACTATCTAAGACCATTTTTGGTTAGTTAGCACCTCTCAGGTGCTAGGATTTAGCACCAGGAAAGTTAAGCGCTTTTAGCGCTATTGTGGCTAACTAGTGCCAATGCGATGCTAATCCAAATGGCTAGTGCTATTTTGGCGCTAATATGAGAAAAGGCTAGGGTTAGCCTAAATGGGAGGTTAAATGCGTCTTTTATGACATTGTTTCTCGACTGTGGCGCATCAGAGAGAGTGGCGTATTATTTGTGGCTTATATTTAAGCAAAGTGCTAAAGTAGCGCATTTTAAGTTCAGAAGAGCATTTTGAGGAGCATTCGTTGTGAATGAAGCGTTAGGTTAAAGTGTTATTTTGGGGTTTAAGCATTAACTTTTCCAGAATTTGGTAGATATTAACTGAACATCGATGCGCACTCGAAACAAGTTCAAGGAATTCAACTGTGGAATTTTATGCAACTTGAGACTAGTTCGATATGACATAAGTATTGTGAGTATTGAGGATGCTACAAGGCCAATTCAGAATGTTTCTAATTGTTCAGAGAAGACGAAAGTATGCTCTATACTAGTGGGAAACCTATCTAGGAGCTTCAGACTTATTATGTAGAGCTTATAGACTACATTGTTAGCCTAGAATGCCTGTAGCCTTTTGTAGATACTGTATCCTCAATTCATTTGAGGAATATAAGGAGGAATATAATATTTTTTGTTTTGAGGTGAAGTCAGAAGTATGCGCACAAGTATGTGCGAATATTTTTATGTTCCTGCAACTAGGCAAAAAAACGATTTTATAATTTTAACCCTTTTACAAAAACTCACCTTCTATATTAAGTCCCCTGCTTAGTGAGGAACAATAATGTTGCACAATAAATACTAGATGGTGATAATATGCTTATAATGATTATATATACATAATTTAATTTTTAAGAGTAGAAGAAGGTGTACTTAGCTTATGGCTTCCAGGTACTGGGATAAGTGCCCCTTAGCGTGAGTCTTCACTGTGATTAGTAGATATCCACATTCTTGCTCGGAATTTCCAATTCGTGAGCCAAGGGAAGCGTAGCTGGGTTGAACTTCTGATCCATTCATATTGGTTGAACAGCTACCAGCACGATCATGGAGAATAAGCCTATGAGGATCCCTATTGGTCAGAGAAGAAACTTGGTTGGCTCTTTCTTACCCGAGATTGAGATATGTGCCCCTTAGCATAAACCTTGACTGGGAATAGTAGGTTCCCTCGTTCTTGCCAGGAATGCCATCTTTCCGTGAGCAAAGGTGGGGATATGTCCGACGCTTTCTCTCTTTCTTTCTTTATGAAACAGGGCCGCCTCATCTCAAATAGATGATCAAATCAGCTGGATCGATTCTTCATGTGTATGTCCAGCAAGAAATATTGTAGCTTTGTCTTCTTCAGGCAATGTCTTTGATGCAAAATTAAGCCTTAACTTTAAACTTCCTTGTAAGCAAGTAGTTGGTTCCGGTGCTTGCTTAGATTTTGAGTATGCAACAATTAAGTGTTAATGAGAGCGTCAACAAAGTGGAAGTAGATGAGAGACATGACACCCGGAGATGATGCTTTGAATTATAGCTATTAGCAACATAGTTGGAAATATTGGAAACTGACAGAAGAAGATGATGGTAGATAAGAACTGCAAGTGAAGTTGGCGGTGAACTCCAGTGATTTTTGTCGTAGAAAAGTTGATGAGGTATTCTTGGGAGATGCAGTACGACCTGACAAGATGGTATGTATGAGAAGATGAAAGTCCAATGGTAGACAAGGTCTCCATAAGGCTGAGTCTTCTGAATCCCGTTTGGAAACCCTAGTTTGCACACTATTCGCTTCTGAAGTTGTTGAAGTTTCATACGATGTCAGATTTTGACGTTTGACCCCAACTTTTGAAGCCAAGAGACCAAGGATTGACGCTTTTGTTTCTAGAGTTATATTTAGCACTTTTGGTGTTAGGGATTAGGTGTTAAGCTGGTAATACGTGAGGTAAGGCCTTATTAGGTGTTTTTGTACTAGCTAAGACCATTTTTGGCATAAATATTGTGAGTATTGGGGAGGCTACTAGGCCAGTTTAGAATGTTTGTAATTGTTCAGAGAAGACTCAAGTATGCTATATATTAGTGTGAAACCCATTTAGGAGCTCGAGACTCATTATGTAGAGATTATAGACTACATTGTTAGCATGGAATGCCTATAGCCTTTTGTAGAGACTGTATAGACTGTATCCTCAATTCACCTGTGAAATATAAGGAGGAATACATTATCTTGTGTTTTGAGGTGAAGTCAGATGTATGCGCACAAGTATGTGCGAATATTTCTATGTTCTTGCAACTACGCAGAAGGGCGATTTTACAATTTTAAACCTTGTCAAAAACTCACCATCTACAATAGGATATCAAGTCTGAAATCAGAATGGTTATTATAAGAAATCAATAACTTATTAGCATGTTATGACTTGTTGTACCTATATGCTATTTTATATGTTGATGTTGTATGCATGATCATATCATAAAGTTTAATGGTTTATTATGTTACAATGCTTAATATACCATACATAAAATTGAAAATTTAAATGCTATCACAGTTACAACCATGAATCCTTTCCAAGTTTAAGGGTTTATAGATGGTATTGAGCCATTAAAATGACACAAAACTCAAGGTGGAAATCACAGGTTGAGATATGTTTGGGTTATTTAGATTATGATATCGCTCTAAGAGAACCCAAACCAGAAACACTTTCTGATACTTCCAAGAGAAGTGAGAAGAGGGATCTTCTCAAATGGGAAAAGGCAAATAGAGTGAGTCTTTTTATTATGCGTGGTGCTATTCATGATGTAATACGAGGCGGTATTCCTATTACAGATACAATTAAAGAACTTATGGAGGTTATTAAGTCGTAGTTCACAAGTTCAGTGAAGTCTATGGTTGGCAGATATATGGTTCAATTGTCTTCAATAAAGTATAATAGGGAAGGTAATGCTCGAGACCATGTTCTTCAGATGGAAGATCTGATCTACAAGTTGAGGGGTCTGGACATGAATCTTACCGATGACTATCTAGTTCAACATGCAGTTAATTCACTTTCGAAACAGTTTGAGGGTTTCAAGATTGCTTACAATATGGCTGAAAGAAGTGGGATGTAAATGAATTAATTGCTTATGTTATGCAAGAAGATGAAAGGCAACGCCGCGAAACTATAGAATATGCACATTTTTCTATTGCTGGTTCTAGTAAGAAGAAACTCAAAAATTCAGCTGATAACAAGAAACCTTCTGGGAAGACAAAGGAAACTTTGAACAATGAGTTGGCTAATAAATAAAACAACCCAACTACCGATAAAAATGGCGATTCAGTAGCTAAGAAAGATAACAAGGTGTGTTTCTTTTGTAAGAAGCCTGGACATTTTAAGAAGTTTTGCCACAAATATCAGAATTGGCTGAAAAAGCAAGAGAAAAAGAAACAAGGTACGGATTTTCATATGATAAGTTTTGAGATTAATCTTTTAGGTACTCCTTTGAACACTTGGTGGTTAGACACCACAATAACAATTTATATCACTAATTCCTTGCAGGCGAGCAAGATGAATCTAAGTGAGGGAAAACGGTGTCTATACATGCCAAATGCTCAAGGGTGAATGTTGAAGCTCTTGGAAATGTACAACTGATTCTGGAATCTGGATATTTTGGAACTTTTTGATGTTTTTTATGTACCTAGTGTAAGAATAAATCTGATATTAGTTGGTATACTTGATACCAAAGGTTTTTGTTTTTCTGTTGGTGGTGGATATATAAGTATGTATCGTAACTCATAACTTGTTGGTTTTGCACCGCTTGTTGATAATCTATACAAGTTGAATGTTGATCTTGGTTCTACAAAATCGGTGTTACGTATGAATGTTAATACTTCTAGTTCAACTTCCAAAGGTACTAAAAGAAGTTTAAATTCAAGAAATTCTTTTATCTTATGGCATCAACGTTTGGAGCATATATCTAGGGAACGTATGGAAAGAATTATAAGAGAAGGGATTTTGCAGCAGCTAAATTTTTCAAATTTCAGTACTTGTGTTTTTTGTATTAAAGGGAATCTTGTTAAGATGAGAAAGAAAACAACCACACGAAGTAAAGATTTGCTAGAAATCGTGCATACAAATATATGTGGTCATTTTACTATTGCTTCTAGAGGCGGGAAAATATACTTTATTACTTTCATAGATGACTTATCTCGTTATGGCTATGTGTATCTAATTCATCAAAGGTTTGATGCTCTTGAGGTTTTCAAAACATATAAGGCAGAAGTTGAAATCAACTTGAAAAGAAGATTAAAGTATTGAAATGTGATAGGGGAGGTGAATACTATGGAAAGTCGGATTCTTTTGGGGGAAATCATGGAAAATTACTAGATTTTCTACGAGAACATGGAATAGTACCTCAATTCACTATACCTGGATCACCGGAGCAAAATAGAGTGGACGAAAGGCAAAACAAAACATACAAGGACATGGTCCGCACCATGCTATGTGATTCTACCCTATCTGAATCCTTTTGGGGATGAGCCTTGAAAATAACAACATATATAGTGAATCGGGTTCCCACTAAAGAAGTTCATATGACTCCTTTCGAACTATGGACATGAAGAAAACCTAGTCTTAATCATTTTCATGTATGGGGCTATCAAGCTGAAGCAAGAGTTTATAATCCATTTAAAAAGGCTCCTAATTCTCGTACTACAAGTTGTTTCTTTGTTGGTTATCTAAATAAATCAAAGGGTTATATATACTATTGTCCATCTAAGCCTTTCAAAATTGTTGAAACTAGCACTGCCAGATTTCTAGAGGATGATGAAACTAGTGGGAGTTCAGAACCAAGAAAAATTGTATTTAAAGTAAAAGTAGATACTTCTACTGATCATAATGAAAATTCAGTCCACAAGCAATCTGAAGTTGGTATTCCAGAATCTTCTAAAGATGCTAAAGAAGGTGAATCAGTTATACGGAGATCATCTAGACCAAGAAAGACTGTCGTGAAACCAGGTTTCATTACATTTATGATTGAATTAGATTGTACAGCTGATGATGAAGATGAACCTTTAACATATTCACAAGCGGTAAACGGGAAGAATGTTCATTGTTGGCTTCCTTTCATAGATGACGAGATGCAATTAATGAAAAAGAATGAAGTCTAGGATATCGTAGATATTCCTGAAGGTGCAACGACATTTGGTTGTAAATGGATTTTAAAAATCAAAAGGAACACTGATGGGTGTATCAAAAGATACAAGTCCAGACTTGTGGCAAAGGGTTATACGCAAGAAGAAGGTGTCGACTACGAAGAAACCTTCTCTCCAGTTTCTAAGAAGGATTCTTTGAGGAATATAATGGCCCTGGTAGATCATTTTGATCTAGAATTATTACAAATGGATGTGAAAACAACGTTTTTGAATGGTGAACTAGATAAGAAAATTTATATGCTACAACCGGAAGGCTTAACATCTGAAAAACAAAAGGGAAAAGTCTATTGCTTGAAGAAATCTCTGTATGGTTTGAAACATGCCTCTAGGCAATGGTATCTGAAGTTTGATCAAGTGGTATCCTCATTTGGTTTTGTTGAAAACACAGTTGACAGGTGCATATATCTGAAAACTAGTGGGAACAAGTTTATTTTTCTGATTCTTTATGTTGATGATATCTTGCTTGCAACTAATCTTCATATGATACATGATACTAGGAACTTTCTCTCAACTAATTTTGAGATGAAAGACTTAGGATAAGCTTCCTATTCCTATGGATTAAGATAAGTCGTGGCAGAAACAGGGGTTTGTGGGCTTATCTCAAGAAGCTTATATAAAGAAGATTCTGAAAAGGTTTGAAATGCATAATTGCGCAATGAGTGAAGCACCTATTCTCAAAGGATATACTATTAATAAACTGCAATGTCCAAAATCAGAACTGGAAAGGAGTCGAATCGACTCAAAACGGTATGCATCATTTGTCGGTAGCTTAATATATGCCATGATTTACACCAGTCCAAATTTAAGTTTTGTTGTTGGTATGTTGGGACGCTTCAACACAATCCAAGTGAATTTCATTAGAAAGCAGTAAAAAAGGTGTTTCGATACTTGCAGCGAACAAAGCATTTTCAGCTTGTTTATAGAAGATCAGAAAAGTTAAAAGTTGAATGTTTTTCTGATTCTGATTTTTTGGGTTCATAGAGTCTGAAATCTACTTCAGATTATGTTTTTATGTTCGCTAATGGTGATATTTCATGGAAAAGTGTGTAACAATCTATTCAGGAACAATCTACAATGAAGGAAGAGTATCTTGCTTGTTATGAGGCGACTGCTCAAGTTGTTTGGTTAAAGAACTTTACGAGGGGTCTTCAAATTATAGATTCTGTATCTATACCAATCAAGTTTTACTGTGATAACCAATCTGCAATCAGTTTTGCGAAAGATAATCAAGGAACGGGAGGAACGAAACATATTGATGTTAAGTATTTTCTGGTAAAACGCAAAATCAAGGATGGAAAAATTGTTATTTCTCATATTCCATCTGATCGTATGCTTGCAGATCCGGTGACGAAAGGTTTGAGTCCTAAAGTGTTTAAAGAGCACGTGTCCTCTATGGGTGTTGTTGATATATTTTAAGTTTTTTTGAATTTGTTTTCCTTTTGATTATGTGTTACATAATCAACTACTTCAGTTTTGCATATCAACATGTTTTTGTTCCATATGCTCTTAACATATGGTTTTGTTTAGTCTCTTAAATGAGACATAATAAAGTTTCTATTTTTGCAGATGATAACACTAAAGGTTTATGCCAGCTAAAAATATTAACTTAATGACAATGGACCGTCTAGTTTTCTGATTATAGAAATGGCGTATGCAACGTTTAAGTGGTGCTTATGTCTCTATAGTCATTTTTAGCGTGTTGTTCGACTTAAGGATAAGGTTCTTTATGATTTTTACCTCACTGATTGGGATTGAAATTTTCTAAAATCAAAAGGGTGGCCACTTACAATTCTTTTACTGCTATCTAATCCAAATTCTTTTACTAAAATGTTCCAAAATTCAAAAGAGATTTGTCGCTGACCAAAGTGGGAGAATGTTAGCTTTATTTTGGTTTAACAACAAATTATATTTTGATTTAACTAAGTTGGATTAGTGTAATCCTAATCAGAAAGTTTAAGGTTTAGATTATGTTTGAAAGATGATGTTATGGTTGAAGGGAATATGTGGAATTAATATCTCTTTGACTATTACATGTGGCATACAAGTTAATATGTGTTATTTTGAGACTGTTCTTTAACTGATGATAGCAGGTTGAAGGACACTTGTCCTTGTGAAGCATGTGGTGGACTCCATTCTAGCCTTTTGTTTAAATAAATTTGACACCATCATTCAATGACATGAGGAGATCGAATTGGAAGTTTGCCAAATAGAAAAATACCCTGGTATTACTAGTTTCATTGATCTCTATTGAACATCATATCTGTCATATATAATCTAAGGTATGCACCTAACTATATCTTGTTATGTAAGTGAACTATCTAGTCGCAGAATAGAAGATCATAAACATACAGTAAAATTAGCATAAAGTAAATGTTTCTAAATATGCAAAATAAAGTATAAATCATGCATTAGTCTAAAGTAATCATGTTTAGTTGCTGAAATTCTAACAGATATAACTATCATTTTTAATACAAAAAAGTTATCGAGTATAACCTTAACATATGAGAATAAAGGGAATCGTAAACCAGGAAAAGCTAACTATACTACTATCATAAAAGATTTAAAGAAATTAAAACGATGATAACTAGGTAAATCAATGTCCAATCTAATTTCCTTACAATTTTGAACATTCACAAATATGAAAGAGCATATCTAATTAAGATTTAACACTATATATTTATCCTGAATTAATATATGCTAAATATCCAATTAAGATTTAAAACTATATATTTATACCGTATTAATATATGCTAAATGCATTAAACATACATTTATAAATTTTTATATTTTTCCGGATTCCGTCTATTTAACCGGATATTTGAACAACTTTGGATTTCACATAGCGGATTTTTGCCGCACTTTTACCAACCCGTATTTTTATCTTTCGACAAATTAGTAACTAGGGTACCAGTGATATCGCTGTATCGTGCTATCGTATCAGTATTGATGGTTACCGACATTGGACCGATACCAAGGAGCGTAATAATCGATCTCAGCCTTGACACTTTATATTGGGCTTGGGTCAATCGCCCATAAAAAAATTACCCGACCAGAATTTGTAAATTGCCCATATTAGGGTTTCTCCATCGATACAAAACTTGTCTTCTAAAACCCTAACTTTTTTCAGCCAACACTTAAAACCTCGCCATCTTCTCTCATTGTCTCTCTCAAAGTCCCTGTGAGCACCTCCCAGTAGAGGAAGGAACAAGAAGAAGAAAAGGGAAGCAGAATAACGGTATAAACTCCTTTTAGGTGTCCTATTTCTTCCTCCGTCTGTAAAATCTCCATGAATGGTTAAAAAAACCCTTGAATGATATCTTCAAACCCTAAGTCTTGAGCTTAAACTCTATAAAGTTTTGTTTTTTCTACATAGAAATAAGATTCTACGTGAACCTTTTTTACCCTGAGCTTAGAACTTTCAGAAAAATATTGTTATTAGTCTAAAGATCGTTTTTGTGTGATACTAACGAGCTGGCTTTTGTTTTAGGTGTTGCAGAGATTTAAATTTAAACAAAAAAGAAATGTTAGTATTGTTTGAAACTCCTGCAGGGTTTGCCCTGTTTAAAGTTCTGGATGAAGATAAGCTCTCTAAAGTTGAGGTAACAATTGCGTTCTGCACTTAATTTTCAGCTTGGAATTTTCTCATATTTCTCATAATATATATATATATATAATATATCTATCGGTGTGTAGGATTTGTGGAAGGAGTTCTCTACATCAGATGCAGCTAGAAAGGTTTTTTTTTTTTTTTTTTTTTTTTGTTGTTGCATATTTTCTGTTATAGATTGTTATGTGTTTGTGCATGTATAATTTGTTGAACACAAATGTTTTACCTTGAAGATTTTAATCACCATTCTCATGTTTTTGCTTATGTACCATGTCAGATTGTAAAGTTGAAAGCTTTTACAAAGTTTGAGAACACCTCTGAGGCGTTGTCTACGGCTACATTACTTATTGATAGCAAACCAAGCAAGGGTCTTCGTAAGTTCTTAAAGGCTCATTGCAATGGGGAAATGTTGGGAGTAGCTGATTCTAAACTAGGAAATGCCATCAAGGAGAAACTGGTATATCTCTTGCTATGCTCATTGTACAGCATTGAATTGCTAATTAGTACTTATATTCATATTTGTTTGGTGTATGCCATGTGTGTACTAATGATCTTTTTTTTGCAGCAAATTGATTGCATCCATAACAACTCAGTAATGGAGCTGATGAGAGGTGTCAGAAGCCAGTTGACTGAACTTATTTCAGGCCTTGGTGTTCAAGATTTGGCTCCAATGAGTTTGGGTTTGTCTCACAGTTTGTCCAGATACAAGCTAAAGTTCAGCCCTGATAAGGTAAAATCTTCTTGGTCTTTGATGTATTCGCAATATGTGAACTTGGAAGGGTTTGATTTTAACCTCCCATGACAAATTTTGTTGCTTATGTGATATTTTGTGGCCTTCTATTTCCTCATTGTAAATTTTTAGGCTAAAATGAAAAAGTGATAGTAACACTTTTGCTGAAACGGAGGGAGTATTATTTTGTGGCCTTTTATTTCCTCATTGTAAATGTTAAAGTCAAGACCGGTAAAGGTAATTGAAATTAGTAAGCCCTATTTTAATGGAGTGGAGCTGTAGGGCTTTGCGCTACGTTTGGTGATTTCTAGTTTGCTTGAGACAGTTCGTGCCCAACAAGAGATTTTGGAAAATGTAGGCCATTAGTCATTGCTGACTCTTTCTCTAACCTATATTATGACTCTTTCTCTAACCTATATTAGGTTTTTGCTCGACGTTTGGTGATTTTTAGTTTGCTTGAGACAGTTCATCCCCAACAATGAACTTTGAAGGATTTTATCTTTTTAGAGATTTTGGAAAATATAGGCCATTAGCCATTAGTGACTCTTTCTCTAAACCTATATTGTTTAATTTAGACTTTTTTTTTTGCGCGTTGGGTAATGACAGATTGCTAGATTTGCTTCTTATCACCTCAGCGCCTCATTTGCCTCTTACCCTGATAATAGCAGTTAATTGTCTCTTTATCTGTCTGACTCGTTATTTGTTAATGGCTAATGTTGTATATTTGTTGACCCTCTTGCTGAACGAAATGACTATGATTGCTATATATCTCATTATACTGTTTGTTCTGCATTATGTTTTTGCTGCTGTGTGTAAGTTGGCTTCTTATTTCTTCCCATTGTGTTTAGGTGGATACCATGATCATTCAAGCTATTGGTTTGTTGGATGATCTTGACAAAGAGCTTAATACATATGCGATGAGGGTTCGGGAATGGTACGGATGGCACTTTCCGGAGCTTGCAAAGATTGTATCAGACAATATCCTGTACGCCAAAGCAGTGAAGCTGATGGGAAACCGTACAAATGCTGCTGATCTTGATTTCTCTGAGGTAGGACGCTCCTGTTAAGCACATACATAAAAAAAGTAGCATTTTTTCTGATTCAGTGGTTGAAATATCCTTTTTAAGTTATATTCAGTTTTGTTTGTGCGGGTCTCTTTCTTGCCACACATTATATAGTGTAACTTTTCAAAGTTATTTGGGCAAGCTATAGTTGTGTTTTTTTCTATTATTACCAAAATGTTGAGGTTTTTGACGTCCTCATTTTGTTATTTCTTTAGGTCTTACCAGAAGAGATTGAGACTGAGTTGAAAGAGGCAGCTGTCATCTCCATGGGAACTGAGGTTAGTGAATTGGATCTGATGAATATCAAGGAGCTCTGTGACCAAGTGTTGTCACTTTCCGAGTATAGGGCTCAACTCTACGATTACTTGAAAAGTAGAATGAACACCATTGCTCCAAATCTTACTGCCCTTGTTGGAGAGCTTGTTGGAGCTCGTCTTATTGCTCACGGAGGTAGCTTGTTAAACCTTGCTAAACAACCTGGAAGCACTATCCAGATTCTTGGTGCAGAGAAGGCCCTCTTCAGAGCTCTTAAGACAAAACATGCTACCCCCAAATATGGGCTCATCTACCATGCTTCTTTAATTGGGCAAGCTGCCACTAAACTTAAGGGAAAAATGTCTAGAACTCTGTCAGCCAAGACTGCATTAGCCATCAGATATGATGCTCTTGGGGACACTGAAGATAACACCATGGGTCTGGAAAATCGTGCCAAGGTATGAGATCAGAACTGTTCTTTTTCCCCTCTTTGTACTTTCAAAATTTATCTATGAATTAGTTTCTGATATTAAAGTTCTTATGTAGCTTGAAGCAAGGTTGAGGAGTCTTGAGGGTAGAGAATTGGGTCATTCTGCTGGATCAACTAAAGGCAAGCCCAAGATAGAAGTGTATGACAAAGACCGGAAGAAGGGTACAGGAGGTCTCTTAACTTCTGCACAGGTTGGTTGCTTTTTCGTTAGTTATTTTTAATTGATTTAGGTTATGAGGTCTATTGTTTGTGGAACCCACTAGGGGTAGTCCAGAGATTAGTCCAAATGTAGACCAATGCCCTTGGACCACTGGTTTAGTAGGGGGTGGGCCAATTAAAACATGGGTAGGACCCTTAATCCAGCCATGAGCAGCTGGATATTATTGACCCGCATTTGGTAGACCTTAGTTGGTCTACCTTAAGTGTTTTCGATTGTTTACTGATGGTTTCTTTTTCTGTCCAGACCTATAATCCCTCAGCTGATGCAGTACTAGGAACACCAGCACCTTTGGAAGATTCTGATGTGAAGAAGAGGAAACAAGTAGAGACAGAAGAACCAGCTGCTGTCAATAAAGATAAAAAGAAGAAGAACAAGAAAGTTGAGGTTGAGGAGAAAGAGGAGGAAGAAACACCTAAGAAAGAAAAGAAGAAGAAAAAAAAGGCTGCCGAAGCTGAACAGGTCGTTGAGCAAGAAGATGGGGAGGGAAAGAAAAAGAAAAAGAAGAGGAAGCACGAGGAAGAAGAAGAGGCAGAAGCACAAAGCCAGAAAAAAGACAAAAAGAAGAAGAAGAAGAAGAGTGATGACTGATGTTCAGGTGTGATTGGTAAGTTCTTGTAAAATTCTCTTTAGTTTTACTTTTCTTGTCTTTTGGATTTTGATGCCCACAACCCCCATGGTTTTAAATCTTAATGTGTCTTGAGTTAAACCTAGAATGGAACATAACTTTGTCTTATTGATCTTTATTTTCTACTATTGAAATTGATTTGTTGGCACTTCAATTTTAGGGGTACCAATCCAACATTTTTATTTAAAGACTTAAAACTGGCATCTTTGTGTATTTATGCAGTTCTGGAAGAAATAATCTGCCATTGATCTGAAGTTCTATCAAATCGTCACCTTCACTGTAGTCTCTTTCGGCTTTGTTGCTAGGAAGGTCATTTTCTTTCGACCAATGACCCTGCCATTTTGATCAAAAGCTGAAGAAGTACAAATGAGTTCTCTTATATTTTTGAATCCTGCTTTGCTTGTAGGAAATGTTTTTTTTTGTCCTTTAATTTTTGTTTAATAGTTAGTGTAATGAAACGGTTTGTTAGTATTTGAGGAAGTAGGTAGTTGATTAATTGTAAGGTAATATGGAATGTATAACTCTTTCCTACAACTTTCTGAGATTTACGAAGCATATTTTAAATCCATTTAATGATATCAAAATTTGTGAAGTTCCAGGGTATTTATATGTCAAGGACTCAAGTTACTGCAGTTGCACCATTTCTATTTTTCACGTCTTATTTTTCCTTTTTGTAATGACATTTTTTTATGTGTTTAGATAAGTCATTTGTACTACGTTGTAGCAAGAGCATTGTGTTGGACTGGCCTACTCACAACTCACACCACTAGCTATTTCTCTTTCCCTGAAATTATTGTTATTCTACTGTCTAAATGTTAAATGTTTGAATCCTAGTTATCCTTCCATGTGCATTTTATCCCATTAGTTGACTTGGTAGTAGAACTAAAAGTCAAGTTGGATTTCAGAACTTGCTTTGAACCCAGGGTAAGATCCAGTTGCTCTCGGGCAAGTGATCGAGAAAACTCTGCTTTCATTCTAGGTACCTTGTATTTATTTAGCTAGTTTAAGCTTTGACTTGGAGATGGTGATAGGGCTGCTTAGGCAGATTGTGTGTTTTGAAAGATAATTTGCAGCTGCCCACTATGTGATGTGTGTAAAATTGGTGCATTTTGTAAATTTATTCAATGTTTATGTACTAAACACCAAAAGAGATGACAAGCATATCTCTTGCAGAGCATCTTTTACCATCTCTGTTCAGATCAAATGTGCAGTGCTCGTTACTGTTAATAAGCATAGCAATACATCTAAGTTTCTGGGTTACTTTCATCATGAATTGATGGGTCGTTGTGCTACAGTGTGTTGCAATAGAACTGTGGAAGAAATAGAAAGTTTTGGAAGAACCATACGTCGTCTTCTGTACCCAAGAATGTTGCTTTGCTAAGCAGACCGACCGCACTGTTGAGCTAATATGTACATAGTCTAAATGGATGTTTTGAATTATTATTTACTGTTATAAAGTACTTCATATTAATTGTGACAGAGGATACATATTTAGATTGAACTATAAGCCATTGATCTATTTCGAATATGCAAGAACGAAAATTTTGCACAACAAAGATGCCATCTCCATAACCTTCTTGTACAGTTGATGCCTCATAAAATTCTATCTCATTCACACCATTCAAAACCTTCAAGCAAATAATAAGTAGATCATCTGAGAATTTCTCTGCACAAATCTCTAGTATCACATAAGAAGAAAAAAAAGATTTACCCTAGAATCGGAGCTGCAAGGCATGTGTAAATAATCAACCATCACGAGATTCATCAGAATCTTTGCACAACGAACCGCCGTACACGTGGTTGTGGCTTGGAGAACATAGAAACAATAAGAACGATGAACAGTATCAGCAAGACTAACTGTAAAGGTGAGATTCCACCACCATCATCAGAATTTCCACAACAAAGAGTTCCCATGATACAATCAATCTCTTATTCTTTTTGCAGAAGACTTTGTACCAAAACCAAAAATCAGAATTTATTTTATACCGTTTTTCTATTTACTGTAGAATTATTGTAGTTTTAGCAAGGTATAATACATGTATGAAAAGGTCCTCTTGACTAAGCAAAGCCTATGTCTTATGCAAAGACAAGAAAAGCAACAACTTGGGACCTGACGAGTTTTCCACTGATTGCAACTTAGCAACTAACAAGGGTACTATGGAAGCATCCAATTAGCTGCTGGAAAAAAACCCAATTGCAAGTAAATTCCTCTGTAAGCTGGGATATGTGAGTCGACTAGTCTTTGAAAAACATGTTTCCTTCCTCGTACTACATTCAAGATCAAACGACAAATTTGTGATTGACATGGGATGGGAGTAAGAAAAGGGATTATAATGCAATAGAATTTGCTCCTGCCCAAAAAATCTACACTTTTGAGATACTATAATCTTTACCTCTGACAAAGCTAAGTACAATACTCTTCACCAAAATTAGAGCCTTAATCTCAAACTTCACTTCCTCAATAAGCCCGTTTTATCTCACAAAGACATTGTTAAAAATCTGAATAACTACCAACCTCTGCTACTTAAAATCTCAACTTCTGATATAAACAGTTCATCAAAATTTTCTTTAGCTATAACCACCTTGTAAACACAACCCGGCATAAAATAAAAAATCCTGAATTCTTATATTCTCAACAACCACAACACTAATTCCCTCAGTCAAAGAAGTATCAAAACTGCACACTGTACCACTAATTATACTAAACATCAACAACCCCACGTCACCATCCACTCCCACACACCCGTATCAAGTTCCAAATTCAAAATATTCCAAATTTCCAATAAAAATAAGCATTAAAAATTGTAATACAAGAAAAGATTATTCTAAAATCAACAATATTAAGTGTGATGTAAAATAAACTCACCACATTAAAAATTGATTCTCCTATTTGATTCTGATTAATTGGATTATTTTCATTGGTTTAAATGGACCCCTTTGAACTAGGTGTGGGACGAAACCCCGCCTTAGTGCACAATGACCAACTATAAAAATAATTTCCATCAGACACGTTATGTAACATGAATTTCTTACTAGTAATTATTAATTTGAAATACCAGACAATACTAATTGGTTCCACCTAGTAGAATTCAATAGACTGATTTTCATTAATAACAAAATCATTACATGATAACTTTTATACAAACACAGAAAGTAAAGCTAAGGACACAATTACAAAGGGACACGTGTACTGAAAGAAAATAATAGAATCCTATATAATGTGTAAACAGAGTGTAATTAAAAACTGATACACCTTATTACTATCTTGTTCTCACTACCCTCCCTCAAACTGAATGAGAGAAATCACCTTCAGTTTGCTCTTTAGAAAAGCAAACCTAGGACCTGCAAGACCTTTTGTAAAGATATCAACAACCTGTTGGATTGTAGATATATAATAAATCGTCAATGAATTTGACTATACAAGTTCTCTTATGAAATGGTAGTCTTCCAAATGTTTCATTGGACTGTGGAAGACAGGGTCGGATGCCAGAGATATATAACTTTTGTTATCACATAAAAACAATGGAGAATCAAAAAGAAAAATATGTAAATCTTTCAGAAGTTGGCAGACCCACAAAACTTCTGCAGTTGTAGAGGGTAAGCACTTATATTCAACTTATGTGAAGCTTCTTGATATAGTTGGATGCTTCTTAGCAGACCAAGAGATTGGATTATTGCCAAAAAACAAGAATAATCCACTGGTAGACCTTCTAGTATCAGGATCACCCCCCCCCCCCCC